>CATKHJ010887732.1:0-15917 GCA_949750685.1 Vernicia montana
TTTCGAGACTAGTGATCTTTTTCCTTTGAGATATAATTGGAGTCATTAATGAGTTTTTACCTTATATTTTTTCAAATAAAAATAAAGTAAGATGGCGACTCCCAAAACACTTTTCAAAATCAATCAATATGAACTCAAAAGTTTTATCGTGAGTACAAACCCGAATAAACATTTCAATCCCCTCTAGCGAATTGGACCGGTCTCAAGCGAGGCCTCACACACAGTAAATCGAAGACAATAATAAGATATATAAAATAATAAAGTAAAGAGAATGGAAGAGAGAGAGAAAATGTATATAGAGAAAATAAACTCGAAACTCTTATTATTAGATTAACCCTAATTTCCTTTATATATAAGAATAACTAGAGTTTGGTGTATACATAATTACTAAAATAATCATATATTATAACCTCTTTATAATATATACTCAAAAATATTTAAGTAATATTTATATATGATAATTTATTTATAACAGATATTTGATACTCGTAATAATGAAGTTCTTTGGATACATTATCACTAGTAAATATCCACATGTTGTGTATTTATTTATTTATTATTATCTTAAAAATAAAATATAATAATAAAAATTTATGTATATATCTTTTTTTAAAAATAATTTATGTATATATCTTATTATTTTAAAAAAAATTAAATGTCAAAAACACATGCATAGTCTTAAAAATTGCATAAAAAACCACAATGACAATAAATGATATATAAAAGTTTATTACTATGAATGAAAAAAAAATTAATATTTATTAGATTCACTGTTTCAATTAAACCCTATGAACTATTAAAAAAAATCGATTGTAATCGTGATTCTATTAGAAAAGATTGGTATATTTCAATAATAATATTCAAGTGATTGGTGCACTATTTATGAATATTTTAAATCGAAACATTAATCTCTAATAAACAAAATTTTCTGGTTGAACAATGATTATTATACTTCAAAAGTTTTTTTTTATTGAATAAATAAATAAAAGATATCTAATAAGTATCAAATGTATGACATGCTCAAAATTCTGTGGATGAGATATATTATTTTGTCAAAGATAGTGTTTGATAAAATTAAATGTACTAAAAATTTGAGTGTTAAATAATATAAAAGATATTAATTTTAAATTATAAAAATATTTAAAAATTTAATTAATTATTATATTATATGTATATTTTAAATTAAAAATTTTAATTTATAATTTTAAATAATTTATAATTTAATTGAAATTTTCAAGGCGTGTATTAATAAATAATTTAATATTAAATGATTTTATCAAACACCATAAACTCATTCAACCCTCAAAAAAAAAAAAAAAAAAAAAAGAGGATTATATGAAGCAAGATATTTGAATGAATATAATATGGCAAATTGCAATAGTGGGATCATAATTTTCCGTTTAAGGCACAAAATCTGTAACCGTTCTTCAATCCAACGAAAAAAAAAAAAAAAAAAAAAAAATCATGCGGTCATTAATATCTTAGCTGGGACCTAACCACAAAAAGTGGACCCTCACTTCTACAATTACTGACACGTGTCCATTACCAACTCAATCTCGGGGCCTCTCCCCACTCAAAAATATTTCCTTCCCTCTCCTTTCCTTCTATGGCAAACACAAACACTCCCCTCTCTCTCTCTCTATATATATATATCTCTCTCAGTTTCTCCATTCTCAAATTTGAAATTCAGAGACAGAGAGAAGAGAGTGATGGATTCAGAGAAGAACAAGACGCTACCAGTGACGAATGATCCCTCCTCCAATGAAACTGAGAAGCTTCAAAATGACTCTGTAATGACCAGAAAAGGAGCTTATGCTGCCATTTCTTACATGGCCAGTGCAGGTTTGTTCTGTTTGCTTATCTTAATTTCTGAACAACACTTACACATGGATTAGTTTTTTGAATCAATTTTGTATTTCTGTAATTTGTTGTTGTTGTGTTTGGAGTTTGGACTAGGACGTGAGAAATGATAGTGTTAGAACTTTAAAAGGTTATTTTATTTTGACTATACTTTAATGGCTTAGTTTAGTGTTTGTTTGATGGTTTAAAATAAGACAAAAAGAAAGAAAAGGGAAAAATGAATTTTTTTTTTAGCTTAATTTTATTATTGGCTTAGAAAAAGTTATGTAAAAAAATTGGTTCATAGAGATAATGTGGTGGGCCTAAGAATATAGTAATATGATATCTCCCTGTATTATTGATGCCATGAAGGGACACAAATAATGGAGCAGTACAAGCCTATGAGAAGGAATTAGGGGAGACAAACTGAATTTTCAATCACAATGGGCTTACCTCTGTAATAGTACCATGTGGAAGAAGAACCTTTCTTTTTTATTTTTATTTTTTTATATTACTTACTTACAGCTAAGTCAAGAGCTTATTTGTGATCATAGATGACTAAAAATCTTGTGATATGGATTTAATTTATTATATATTATATATATTTTAATTAGGCTTCTATTGGATTCAAATTTGCAAACTCATAACCAGAGATGACTCCCAAATATCATTGGTATATGTATAAATAAGGGTAATAGTATGCTCAAATTGTGAAGAAATAATTAAGAATTCAAAGGCTTGCGAATAAATTTGAAGGAGATTAATTTGTGGAATTTAACTTAAAATAAGGATGAAAGAATTAGTGGTTTAGGATGTAAAATAGAGTGATCTTTGTTATTAGTTATATATCAATCAATCATCAATAAGGGGAAGCTTAGGATTTCGTTACTTGTAGAATAAATATTGAGATGTGTGAAAGCAGTGGAATGTGATTGTAGTATAGTGTGATCATGAATAAATACTTGAGAAAGCAATTAAAAATGTTAGTTTGCTTGGAAAGACCATGCTTGTCACAGCTTCTGGCTTCATGAATGATCCATGTTCTATATAACTGTATATGCCTTAGGCTCTATTTGTTTTCCCAATTGAAAACAAATAGACAAACTAATACCTAGTCATCTAAATGAGTACTGTGAAGGACATAAATGATAAAACCTATCCTTGGGTCTTCAGCTACACTCTTAAACTTTTAGATTGAGTGGTTTTTTAATTACAATGGGAAGATCTTCCTGATATGGAAACTAGTCTTGATTGTTACTATTTAGCTCACCAAAATACCCCTATTATATGATCGTTTATCCTGTTGAATATGATTATATGACCACTTAATTTTTGTGAGTTAACATCTTACTATTTTCTTTACCATGCATTTTTTTTGTCCATTTTGTATGAAGATAACACCCACCCCCACACCCCCCCTAATTCTGACTGGTCTTATCATGCTTGTCCTCCAATCTGCAGTTCTCTTGGTACTGTTCAACAAAGCAGCCCTTTCTTCTTACAGTTTTCCATATGCAAATGTGATCACACTTTTTCAGGTATTTCTTTTACTGGTTCGGTTTCATGGACTGGCCTTTGTATTTGATTTATAGATATTTGGCTTGCAGCTTAACATTGATTTACTGCAACAATTAGCACTCTTATCTTCTGAGGATTTGAATGACAATGAGCTTTCCTGTTTTCTGTCGTTATTGGAAAATAACCAAGGACCTCAATTTTATATTTTTCTGTTTATATTCATGTTCCACGTGTCCCATGCATGCTATCTGGATTTCTTTTTGGAATCCACCCTGGCCTGACAATTTTGATGCTAATTGAATAAATTATTTATTTAGACTAGCTTCTGATCTTCCCATGAGTTAACTGGGCCCCATTTTTTGCAGACACTGTGTTCATGTTCATTTCTGTATATACTGAAACGGTGGAAGATCATATCTTTTACAGCTGGTGAATCACATAGAAAGACCAATAACCCAGCAAGCTTTGTACCTATTAAGAAATTGTTTCACACCCTTCCTCTGGCTGTTTCATACTTGCTTTACATGGTATGCATTTGCTGGCATAGAAATATTTTTCTTTTCCTCGTACATGCTTTTTGAGTTTTTCTTTTTCCAACCTTCCCCTACATTTATTTGTTCTGGATAAAGCTAGTGACAATGGAATCAGTTCGTAGCATAAATGTTCCCATGTACACCACACTTAGGAGGACTACTGTGGCCTTCACAATGATTGTGGAGTATCTTTTGACTGGAAAGAAACATTCCTTCCCTGTTGCTGGCAGGTACGCAGCCTTTTGATGCTCCTGTAAGTCACTGATTTAACAATAGTCTGGTTAGTGATTATCCTCCGTATTAAGTTCATTTATGTGATTATGGTGTGCATTCACTTGTGCATAGTTGACTGAAAAATGTGCTATGCAATGTTTATAACGAAAAGTACCCTGCCAAATCAATATAAAATATGGATATGAAATATGAAACCACAACTTTTGACAACCTAATCATGGCAAGTATCAGAATTTATTTATTTATGTTTATTCACTAGAAGATGATACTTGGATTTATTTTATTCAAAGATATTGAGCTGGGAGAAGGACTAAGTAGTGAGATGGTACTTTAATGCATAGTTGCATACTTATGATTTCCAAACAGGGTGCTATCTGGATGCATTATGATGCCTTGGTGCTTGTAGTGTTTAGACAAAGATGATATACAAGAATGTGCAAATGTCCTTTATACTGATGAATGAGTTGTGCTATGGGATTACAAAGGGACAACATACTAACAAATTATGGAGCAAAAGCAGAGGGAAATTATTTAGGTATCTGCTTGTTTGATTCAATATTGAAAAAAAGATGAAGTTTGAGACGTATAAATGCCTGATAAAAGAAACATGAAACACATTATCTGTGGATGCACCTCTGAGAACAAAATTGAATCTCAGTGAATGATTAAACAATGGAAGATTGTTTAGACAAATAGAAAAAGATAAATGCATTAGTAAGCTGGATGGATTTGATTTTAAAATGCTATGATGTGTGAGAACAGGCACAAAATAATATGAGTAAAGATATAGAGCAAAGATATGGCTCGTAGTAATTGTGGAATTAAGCTGAGCTGATGTCAAGTGTTCAAGGAAAGTCTTAATTGGCTAAGAGAGAACCCTACAAAGTGAATTTTTTCTTCTGGCTATGGGACCTCAGAAGCAGATTTTCTTGTTCTTTAATTTTTTACGTAATCACATTGCTCTCACTGGTGTATTTCGTTATGTAGCGGTGATAGGATTGTTTTTCATTTTCAATATAAAAAAGTAAATGCATAAAAGAAATCCCTTGATGAAGGAGCTACTTTCAACGTTTCTTGTCATGTTCTATGAAAAGCTATAGTTTGTAGAATGGAGATGCAATGGTAGGGAACACTTTTATCATACATTCCACTGAGTCCGCACTGAATTCAATTGAGTTGAAATAGGCCTCAACCCCAGACTAGTAAGGTTATTTTCATGGATCCTCTTTCAGCATTGTAAATGCTGAATATTAATTATTATACCTTGTATATCATATGTTCTCATTATTATCATTATTGGTTTGCTTAGTGTGGTTCTCAGATATTTCTAAGTTTCTAACCTTATATTACTTTGGAAGGCATAAATGACTATATGATTTCAATTGTTACACCATTGCATTCCATAATAGCACCATGATCAAGGTTTTTAATGTTGCTAACATTGTTTATGATGAAAAAAACAAGGATTTCATCAGTGTGGGGATAATTTTACTTGGTGCATTTATTGCTGGTGCTCGAGACTTGTCCTTTGATGCTTATGGCTATGGTGTTGTCTTCATAGCAAACATCTGCACAGCTATATATCTTGCTTCTATTTCTCGGATTGGTAGTATCTTAATCCGATCTCTTTTTATTTTTAATTTATTATTATAAGGTTGAAAACTTTGTTTTATTTATAATCTATCTCAATATTTTCAGGTAAATCTAGTGGCCTTAATAGCTTTGGCCTTATGTGGTGCAATGGTGAGATAAAGAGAACCAACATTATTATATATTGTAGTTCAGGTTTATTTTTTAATTTTTCAATTTGATTGGACTAACTTGAAATCAGTTCATAATTTAGTTTTTAAGTATTTTTGTAGGAATTATATGTGCACCCATCCTGCTTGTCTGGACATCAATTAAAGGAGACCTCAAAGCAATGATGAATTTCCCTTATCTATTATTTCCGGGATTTCAGGTGCTTTAATTTCACAAAATGAACTGTATCATGAAAAGGTTCAAAGTTCATGCTTCACAAATATGTTTGGTAGAATGTTTATTACTGGTTAACCCCTCCACAGACCCTTCCTCCATAGAAAAAAAACAAGAAAGAAGGAAGAAAGAAAGAAGAATAGCTATGTTAGCAGTAGTTCACTTTGCTAAAGTGACATGCTATTAATATTGTACTTTTATCTGGTTTTTTCAGAAACCATAAAATCATTTGGCATCCTCAGGCAATTATAATTGACAAAGTTTTAGTTCTTTGGTTGGAACCCAAACTTGTGCTTGATCTTAGGGGAACTTGTGAACAATCAATATAATCAATGTAATAAAAACCTGTACCAAAAGGTAGGGGTGTGCAAATGGTCGGTTCGGTTCAAAATCGAACCGAACCAAAATAATTAAAATTACATTTTCACCAAACTGAACTGAACCAAATTTAGAGTAAAAACTGAACCGAACCGAAAAAGTTTGGTTTGGTTGGTTGGTTTGGGCTGGTTTTGTCTTTTTTTTTTTTTTTGCTATTTCTTCTTTTTTTATAATTTTTGAGATGAAATTCAAGTAAATTTTAATATATGTTTAATAAATATATATATAATATAAATATATTTTAATATATGTATATAAAATAAATATATTTTAATATATATATATAATATAAATATATTTTAATATGTATATATATAAAGTTCGATCGGTTCGGTTTTAACTGAACTTTTTTGGACAAAAACTGAACCGAACTGAAATTTAATTCGGTTTTCAAAATTTCAAAATGAACCGAACCAGTCGGTTCAATTTGATTTTTCGGTTTCGGTTCGGTTTTGCTAACTCCTACCAAAGGGGACAACCTAGTGTAAAGGTTTTTGATTTTCTTAGAGAAGGATTAGGTTCAAATTCTGCTCACATTTTGGGAAAGGTTATAGAAAGGTTGAGTCCATTGTTGTACTCCAAAGGGTTTTTTTTTTTTTTTTTTTTTTTTTTTTTTTTTTCTTTTTTCTTTTTGAGGCTTTGTACTCCAAAGTAGAAAATGCAATTCTTAAAAAAATATTTGCTCCATCTGTGTCTTTGTACTCCTTAATCATTGCTAAAAATGCTGGCATCTACTAATTGAGAGCGAAGAATATTGAATACCATGGTAATCAGTGATGGATTTGACTGGTCTATTCTAAAATTGCTACATTGATATGCTTTGCAGGTGGTGATGCTTCTATCCTGTATCATGGCTTTCTTAATAAATTATTTTGTATTTTTGAATACAACACTGAATTCAGCCCTCACACAGACAATCTGTGGTAATTTGAAGGTTAGTAATGCCTGTTTTTACCCTTGTAATATCCTAAAATCATAAAGCCACGAAGCCCAAGTCAAGCCCAATTTGATTTCATTGGTAATCAGGTGCATTATATTGATTTTAGTTAATAAAGTCAGCTAGTTTTCGTACACTTATCCTCATTATGGGCTAGAAGTTTATTACCATTCTTTGTGTTGTTTGATCAACATATTTTTCAAAATGCCATCCAAAAGTTTTGGGAATTATATATGCATTGAGTTTGTTGCCCTTGAATGGGCCTGAAGGATGTAGCCATAAACCCATTCTTTTGGCTTACAATCTTGTATGATCAATAGAATTTTATATTTCCAGGCCCAAGAAATTCTGTCCATTAATACAAAAGTTTCCTTGTTTTGTGCCTTGGTTGCAGCTCATCCCAATTCATGATTTATTTATCCTAATTTGTGCTGTTATAGGATCTTTTTACCATTGGACTTGGCTGGCTACTATTTGGTGGGCTTCCATTTGATCTGGTGAGCACAATGTACAGTATTGTGTTAATTTATTTTGTGCTGTTTACACGTCAATCTTAATGAAGCACATAATCTAAACTTGACTACTTTTATATTTTGTAGTTGAATGTCATTGGCCAGTCTCTTGGTTTCTTCGGATCCTGTTTGTATGCCTACTGTAAACTCAAAGGAAAATAAATGCCAAATCTGGTATATGCTGAAGGTAAATTACCCAAAAGGCTGATTACTGATTCCTTCATGAGCTGACATTTTAATTTTAACTAGAACAAACTATAGAAATGAGGCTGAATATCTAGGGCAGATAAATTTTTCTCTGTAGGAGGCAAGCTGCTTTTCAAATTTATGAGAGGAAGTTTTGGCCCTTCAATATTTTCATGATAGAGAAGTGGTGGATTGGAACTAAACTTATTTATTTATTTTGTTTAATCCTGTCTCAAAAAAAATAATAAAATAAAATAAAGATTCAGCTATAGAAAAAGGAATTGATGCTTTCAGAAGTGGCAAAGTTTAATTTTCAGTCGAGCTCTTTCTTGGGGTCCTTGCTTTCTTTTGTTCTCAACTTTTGGTAGACAAAAGCCTTGATGGTTCTCTTTCGGTATATGAAAAGAACTGAACCTCTGATTGATCCCACCCCTCCTTGTCGATAGATGTCAGCATGATCCTGCAACCATGTCTTAATTAGTTAATTTTTTATCTTAAATTTACTAATGCATAGTATGAGATCAACCAGCAGTTAAGCTTTATGTTGCTTAAAATTCTTATGACTTTATGAGCTTGTAGAAATTCGTTTTCCTTCATATTTTTTTGGGTTTAACTAGGAGGGAAGGGAGAACTCGAACTTAGGTTTATGCATAAATTAAATGATTCACCTACCATCAGACTAAACCTATGCAATTCATTTTCCTTTACTATAGAGATATCTGTGAATTTCTTTGTTTGTTTTTCTTGTGTTGAAAATGTGAGGGTTATTTGAAGTGTAGAACTTATAGGGCCCATAAGTCTCTGGTCAATGTTATACTCAAGTATGCTACAAACTCTGATATGTGAAACATGTTCATTGTGTAACTTGATACTACGCACAATTATGTAAAGAATTTTCAGTTGGGGTAGGTTGTGCCTCTGAAGTGGGAGGATTCAGGTGAGATCATGTCACCCCTTAAGGTGAAAAAGGAAGGATTGAGAGCTTATGACTGATTTCTGGCTAAATCTTTTGAAAAGTAAAATTCTTTTCTATCCACTTACTACCTTGAAAATGTTTTGGGAAGTTCTAGGAGAAGAACCTGCCTGCATGTGTGGACAGAGAAGAGAGAGACAGAGAGAAAAGGGGGTGTAGCAACTCGAGTTTGTGAAAGAAGGTGTCTTTCTTGTCTCCACAAGATGACAAGCGAGTCTGGCCAAATTGCCATGCATGATTGAAACATACCCATCATCCATGTTATAAAAGATAAAAGTTTACTTAAATATTCATGCCTTCTTGATCCGTATTTCATGCTAAAATTGTGTGTGCAATCCAAGCAAAGAGCTAGTCAATTCTAGTTTAATGGCTTTTCTCATGAGTAAATTTGAATCTCTCATAGTGAAAATTTTTATAATTGGAGAGGAGTTGTAGCCTATGCTCAAATCTATTTGACTTTTTTATGAAAAAATAAAAAATATAAAAAAATTTCAAACTTGATATGGTATTTTTTATTGCAATTTAAATCCAAGTAATTTGATGAGCAAATGGTAGATTACTTATACAATCAAAATATTTTTTTTAAAGAATAATTCTTTTGATATGAGTGAAATAAAAAAGAATACATACTCTAGACAAGGACAACGAACTAAAGCAGCTACTGAAGGAAGGAAATTTAAAAGTCATTCAAATATTCTCTTGAATAGAGATAATTAAGTTTTAGTAAAGTATGTTTGCTTTGTTGATTAAAAAAAAAAGAAAAAAGAAAAGGCCAACATGGGCCATTAAAGCTTCAAGAAATCTCAGTAAGAGTAGAACATGGGTGTCTCTTTGTCCACCCCTTTAATCAAGAGACTAAAGACCATCATCAATTTGACCTTAGTAATTCATTTTCTTTTTCTTTCTTTCTTCTTCTTCTTCTTCTTCTTTTTTTTTTTTTAAACTTCCCATTTGTTGCTTAAAACTATGCATCGATCAAGCTAAGAATATTAATGGGTATTCAATCAAATATACACAACTTTTGTCTCCTCCTTTTATTATATGTGTAATAACACATGTTTCTTCTCTTCTTCTCACATGGGCCTTCAATTTCAATGCTCAAACATCATTTTCATCACACTCACATAAACATTATAAAAAGCAAAAGTTCAACCTTAATAGTTTGTTTGATTAGTAAGGAGATTTATTAGGGTTTAATATTTTGAATTGGATTATAAAATGATATTTTTCATTTTCATGAATTTTTAATCTTAAGTGGCTATTTTTTTATTAAATTAGTGAAATGAATTTAGATTGATAGATGATATCAACTTAACTATAAAAATATAAAAATAAAGAGTTATTAGATATTAAAAGAGAAAAATGACTCTTGTTGTATGGCTTATAATATTATTTTAATTCATTAAATCTTCATAGTACCAAAAAAATTTTACTATAAAAATAAAGTTGTAGTATAACTTTTGACCCTCATGACTCATTAGTCTAAGAAAAGAGTCCTAGGATCTGGTGAGTAAAGAAAAGAATTAAAATTGTGAATGGTTTAAGGCGTGGGGGAATCTGTTTTTGGGTTAGTGGCACGCGAACTTATCGCCCCAAATCATGAGTATTGTGAGAGAAAGAAGGCAACAAAACAAAGAAAAATAAGGCTTAAAAAGACCCTTTTAATAAAAGGGTCTTTTGCACTTCCCAAAAATCTTCAAACAAAGAAATTAAAAGAAAAAAAAAAGAATATGAATGAGTAAGAGAGTGACCCCTCTCCCATAAAATAAAAAAAGAGAAGAACTAAAAAGCAAAACCCAAGAAGAGTGTCCCCTACTACAGGCCCAAGGCAGGGCTTCTTTAGCGCCGGTGTCTCCGCTTCGTGGTGTTGGCTTATTATTATTAATTTTTTTTTATCTTTGCTAATATGCCTGCTAAGTGTTTGTGTTAATGTGTGTGTGAGAGAGAGAAAGAGTCATGTATTTGTGTGTTGAAAGAAAGAAATATGAATGAATTAAATTTGTACGTACACTTGCAAATGAAAAACTTAGTTCTTTCTAGACAAAATCCTTTCGCTGACATTCTGCACTTATGTTTCCAAGATTCTCTCTCTCTCTCTCTCTCTCTCTCTCTTTCTATACCTCTTACAGATTACACATGTGGCTTTGGCTTTTGACCACCTTTAATTTCTACATATAGATTCTTGATGGGTATTGCTTCTTATTTTGTGCACTACCAAGTACCATTTATAGACTATATGGATAGTATTCTTTTGTGGAAATAAACTATAGCCCCTATCATATTAATACCCTAAAGCCAATAATTGATTAGTAGAATTCTTAATTTTTTGTGCAACGAGATAAATATTTGAATACTGAACTATTAATTCAATAAAACATTTAAATTATATTTAAATATATAATGGTATGTAAAATATCAAATTAAACTATGTGAATATTGAAATACATTCAATAGGTAAACTATGCATGAATTTATGTTGCATACATATATATATATATAAACACACGGAGCTACATATAAGCCAACTATCTTATCCTGTAATTTAATTTAATGAAATAGAAAGCATGCAAGATATGATATATATATAATGAAAAGGTGGTTATTAAATTAAAAATAGTAGAGAGAGAGTAAAGGAGTTGTTTGGGATTTTTGGTGGAGGAATATTTTTCAGGTGCATGCGGAGTGTTTGATTTATATTTGAGTACAAACTAAGCATGAGAAACCCTAAAAGTAAGTTGTTTCCTCTTTTGACATCATTCCACTCACCTTATTCACCTCCCATCCCGAGGCAAAAATTTCCATTATACATTCTCTTCTCTTCCTCTCCCCCTTTCAACTCTTCTTCTCCTTACTCCACCATTTTCTCTCTTCTCTCTCTCTCTCTCTCTCTCTAAATATAGCCTTTCTTTAATTTCTTATAATCTTGTATGTTCTTTAAACAAGTGTTTCTTCAAAACAAGATTCTTGATGATTATTATATTCTTAAATTTATTTCTCTTCTTCTTCTTCAGTTTCTTTGAAACCCTAATTCTTTTTCTCATTTAGATTTTTTGTATATATATATATATATATATATATATATATATATATATATATAATATTCAATAATATCATAAGATAAAACTAATCAAGAACTAGGTTTATCCTATGATTTCTTTAATTATTATTTTTTGTTTTTTAAAAATTTGTCTTTTTTTTGTTGTTAAATTAAGCTTTATATGAATTCAAATTCGCAATCTTACATTCTAGTACTATTGAGTGAAAGTTGATTGTTGCTTTATTATTGTTATTGTTTTATAAAAATATATTATTTTGATTCTAATTAAGTTAATTAAGCTTTGAGATTTGATGTTGATTTTGTTAAATATTCTTGATCACTACTCACTCTTGTTCTATTGGATAAATATAGATAGAAAGAATATGCAAATAATTGCTTGTAAAAGTTTTGATGACACTAATTGATGACTTCCTTCATGGAATACAAAATAGATAATGATTTAAAGATCTCCCCACCACCTCCGCTCGGCCACTTGACTGTAACCACCAACAAGACCGGCCACCACCTCCACCTCTAACTCCACTAAGCAACTGCTTCTTTTCCCTACCAAAAGAGATACAAAGAATATATATATATACATATAACATATATTATTATTATTATTATCCTTTGATGATAATATATATATTGCAAAAACATGGGACCGTATCTAGCAGTATTATTTATTCAAGTACACTTTTTCCCTTTTGGTTGGTAAGTAATTTCAAGTGCTTTGTGGTACTTCAACCCTGCAAAAAGAAAATCTCTTCTTTATTTCTTTTTTCAAAAACAGTACTCTTCTTTTATTGGCTGAGTTTCAGGGAAAGATCACAATGGTCCATAGTATTTTTTTTTGGTAAATTATAGACTCAAATTCGAAACCTTTCAGTTTTATAAACTACTCTAGCACCACTAAATCAAAAGGCTCATTGGTGTTTTGTTTTTCATTTTCATTATTAGGTATAGCTTTTTTAATTATATTATAGAAGAGAATCTTGGTGGATGATCGATCATAGAGAAGCAAAGAAGAAAAGAAAGAAAGAGATTGAAAGAAAGGAAGCGATGTTGGTGAGGTTCAATCCGAAGACGGATTTACATATATAAAGAATTGTAAAATACGATCTCAGATTGAGCCGCGCCAATATCACTTGTCTATTATCCCTTTCTTCTCCTCACCTTTCTCTTCTCTTCTTCTTCTTCTATGCTTGTAGTTTTATTATTTTAGTACATCGGAGAATATTATACTGTTACTGTTTGAACTTTGGATTATCTTTTTGTATTAGGAGACAAATATTCGATTACAATATTATGTTGCAGTAGATAGGTGTGTATAGAGAACATTTACTTCCAAGTTTCAGTTCAAGCAATGTTCTATGAGGACACAAGGTAAGCAACTCTCAACTCTCATGCTCTCTCTTTCTTTTTCTCTTATGTTTGTGTGTGAATTAGGTTTTTCTTTTTTTAATTCTTCCATTACTTTTGTAATGGTTAAAAGTATTCTAGCTCTAATTAGCTTTCCAATGATTAAATTTCTATAAGTAGATGATAGATCAAATTGCATTCATTTTTGTTTTTTTTTATTAAATATTTCTAATTTATATTAGTTTTCTTTTATATTTATTTTTTCATTTTTCATTCCTCGTCAAAGTAAATACAAATATAGGAATTTTCATTTTTTCATATATACTTGTTTGTGTGAAATGGGATAAAGAGAAAAAAAGCTTTTATTATAATTGGAAGTAATATTATGAATGAAAATTAGGCAGGTTGAGAACATGTTTCACAATTCTCGTTCTTGCTCCATTAGCAATTAATCAGGATAGGGCAGAATACTAAAGAAAATAAAATTGGGGCTAAGTAGAGTGAAGACTGAAAAATGATATATATCCCTAAATATTTTATATTATTAAATATATATGTTTATGTCACATATTTTCATATTTTTTTTTATCAATATTTGAAAAAATAAATATTAATATTATGTACATAATATTTTATACATATAAAACACATTATAAAAATAATATAAATATATACTTTTAGAATCAAGTTGTAATCAGGACATTCCTATCCTATTATTATTGAATTCTCATATAGAATGAGGTAAAATTATCATCTTTAAGTAATATATAGATTCATTTTTATTATTTATAAGAAATCTAAAATGTCTCATACATATATAACCTAAGATACTAGCTAGAGAAATATGTCTCAATGAGAGGAATTTTTAGTTTTTATTTATTTATTTATTTTTATTATTATTAAATTGGTTTATATAAACTTGAAAAATAAATAAATGAAGTGCACGTGTACACACAAAAAATCAATGGATGATCGATCACTAGACCTATAGAAGGAAAAAAAAAAAGAAGAAAATGCAATATATATATATATATATATATATATATATATATATATATATATATATATATATAACTCACCCTACTCTTTATTAAAAAGAAAAGAAAAAATATACATATTATAAATTAGTTACAACTAAGCGAAACATAGAAAAATAACTACGTGAAAAGCGATAGTTAGGTGAAAAGTGCCGGATGCTAAGATATTAACCTAATTGAAATGTTCGGGTGCATCTTTGAAAACTCGTTCCACTGTTTTATTCAAATATATATATATATATATATTGAGAAAATTATAGGATGATAGAAAATGCGCTTTGCTGGATGCCAATTAATATGAAGGTTCTAAAGTGAGTTGCATTATAACCAATAGTGCCAAAGTACCTCTGTCGGCACATTTTATATTATATATATATTTCACTTTTTTTCTTCATGCTACTATTTTAATTTTCTTTCTCTTTTGATCCATACATGCATTGTAGAATTTTGCTACAAACTTTCGTAATTCTTCTCATATATTTCTTGAAAATTTTAAGCTAATTAACTTTTTGTTTTTGTTTTTTTTTTTAAATTTCAGCTATAGTTGCTAGGGTCAATATGTATATATATATATATATATATATATATATATATATATATATATATATACTTGTTATTAATTGTTGTTGTTGTAATTAATTGACTTTTTATAACTTTGATAAATAACTCTATCTAGTTAATTATATCATGTACATGCACATTAAAGAATGAGTACTCACTCTCACTGATTGAAAAAGGCAATATTCCTTTTGAAAAGTAAAAAAGATAAATAAAGTTTCTGGAAAAACACCATTACAAAGTAGCATGATTAATTTCCTTCTAATAATGGCAATTTCTTCCACAATAATGATGATTATAAATTTATATGCGAAGGATATGGATGATTGGTTGAATTTCAAAATCATTAATTTATGGACGCCCAATTTGACCCTTAAATTTTTCAGAGATTTTTAATTATATTCAAAATGAGCTTTTAGATCAATTAAAAATAAAAATTTTATTATATATATATATATATATATAGTGACAGAGTCAGAAATTTTTTTTATGGAGAGCCAAATTTTTTAGATCATAATTTACATAAGATGATATATATAATTAAACTAATTTTTATATATTTAAAAAAAATTCACTTAAAATAAAAAGGTTAAATATAATATATAATCAAATTTTTATAATTTTACTCCTAAAAATTTTTATATTTTAGTAGTCAGGGGGTTCATGGTGCCTTGGCTCCCTTAGCTATATATATAAATATATATCAAATTGAAATCATAATATATATGAAAGAAAATATACCAATATGAATCCCTGGTTTTATTTTTTTCCAAATTAATGCTAAGCCTATGAGTATAACCCAAAAACAATATATATATATATATATATATATATATATA
>CATKHJ010887985.1:0-32759 GCA_949750685.1 Vernicia montana
CCGTAGACAGGAATTTGAGGAGGGTGATCAAGTGCTTGTGCATTTGAGACGTGAGCGATTTCCAAAGGGTACTTATCATAAGCTCAAATCTAGGAAATTTGGACCTTGTAAGGTGTTGAGAAAAATTAGTTCAAATGCTTACTTGGTAGAGCTACCACCTGAGTTACAAATTAGTCCAATATTAAATGTTTCAGATTTGTATCCTTTTAATGGCTTTGATGGTGCTCCATCTACCATCCAAGCTCAAATTCAGCAGCTGCCAGTTGCAAATGCTGATGTTATTGAAGATGTGTTAGATATTAAAGAAGTTAAGTCTAGGCGAGGCAACCCGTATAGACGATTCTTGGTAAAGTGGCTTGGCAAACCTGCAAGTGAAAGCACTTGGATTGCTGAAGAAGAACTAAAACGAGTAGATCCTACCATCTACGAGGGGTATGTCAAGGTCTACTCGTTGGAGCCGAGTTTTTGTCTGACTCGGAAAGAATGATGCAGGAGCATCCAGAAAACAGAATTAAGTTTTTCCTAGTTCAATTTGGTTTTAGATTAGTTTTCCTTATTTGTTTAGTTTTATTATTTCAGTTTGTTTTAGTTTTCTTTTCCATCTTTGTTTAGGATTCTTAATAAGTCTTTTATTTTGGTTAGGATTTTTTCTTTTCGGTCTAGGATTAGGATTTTATCCTAATTAGTATAAATAAGGTTGCTACCATACAATATTATGTATTCTTATTTTTTTCAATTCAGATTTTAAGCAAATACCATATAATAGGCTTAAAATTATGTAAATTTCATTTAGTTTACTGTATTTTATGGATAATTTTATTGGTACTTTAATCAGGGCATTCCCAAGAAGTTCATAATAAAGTATGGAAGTGGTTTGTCAAGTCCAGTAATCCTTAAGGTCCCTTGTGGTGCCATATGGAAAGTAGAGTTGTTGAAGTGTGATGGTGAGGTTTGGTTAGAAAAGGGTTGGAAAGAATTTGCAAAATATTACTCTCTGGAATATGGACACTTGCTAGTTTTCGAATATAAGGGACAATGCAATTTTCAGGTAGTCATATTGAATAAGAGTGCTGTGGAGATTGAGTATCCATGTGATATAACTTGTGCTGCAAAGCCAAATCCTGAAGGCAAATCCCAAGAGGCAAAGGTAGAAGCTAATAAAGATAAAATTTCTGATGAAATCTTGGATGATCAGCCACTCTGCAGTAAAACAAGGGAAAAATCATTTCTGTCTCATCAGTCTTGTAAGAAGATGCGAATTGATTCAGAAACACCGAACATTTCATTGTCTCACACCTTGCCTGCAGATACTAGCCCTAATGGTCTGTTTTGCTTATTTATCTTTTAGACAAAAAAAAAAAATCTCATTTCACAATTTTCATATTGTTCTGATATTTAAAATTTATCTGAATGTATTACTAACTATGATGAACTGAAAATTTTAATCTATTGCTTCAATTTAAAACCTAAGAAACTCGACTTTCATTAAGGAAATTCAAAGCTTAATGTTGTATCTTAAACTTGCATATCTATTTTCAAAAAATAACACTAATTGTTTAATTCTTTTATTCATTTATTTGATGTAGGAACATTAGAGCCATTGATCCCTGATAAGGATGTTGATAAGGCTGTCGGTGGGCAGATTACACAGCCTTCATGTTCCAATACTTCACCTCAAAGTATCCATTCTTCAGGGCTGCTTTGAATAGCAATCGTTATTGTGGTAAGGTCATCAGTATATTTTTTTACTTTTACACATATAAGCATACTTTACATAAATTACCCTGGAAAAGTTTCTAAATTTTAATATCCATAGGCTTTCTCCATTGGAAGAAAATACAAATACTTCAGAAATTAGTAACTATAATGGATAGCGTGCTAGATTTCAACCTGACTTAGATATCTATCAATTAAACTGTTTAATTTAAACATTTAATTCTGCTATGTGTGCTGCACAATACTATCCATAATTCTATATCAATCAGGGTGTTCAACCTTTTTTTTTTTTTTTTTTTTTTATCCTCTTATAATGATACTATTCTATTGTGACTTTGTTCAGGTGTACCGACTATCTTCAGTAGGAGTCATATTCATGGTCATCGAGTACAAATGATACTTCAGGTTTCCAATAGACTGTGGGATGTGCAGTATGTCCAATCTCTGCCTGGAAAGCCAGGTAGAATATCTAGTGGTTGGACTGCATTTAAAAGGGAAAATTTTTTGGAACATGGAGATGTTTGTATCTTTGAGCTAATTGAGAAGAATAAGCTGAATGTATCCATTTTCAGATGTGTTAAGTGATTGATACTTTCACTGTTTTTTGTTTTCTGGAAGCATTTTGAAGTGGTTGGACACATACATTGAGATTGCCTGCTAGCTTCTCAGAACTCTCTCTTACCCTTTTGAATGGATTAATAGCTGTTAATTTGTGTTTGAATATATATATATATTATATACACTAATCAAATATATCCTCTCTTTTTTCTGGGGGGGCGCTTGAAGAAACTTCTTTGTTTGCAGCAAATTATTGATAGAATCATATTAAGTAAACAATGTATTTTAGAGCCGGTTTGGTTTTTGAAATGGAATAGGAAAGAGATAAAATAAAAAATTCTATAAAATAAAATAACTATTTTTTACTCTTTATAAAATTTGTGTTTTATTAGTTTGGAAAATATTTATTACATATAATTAATTATTATACATTTAGAATTTTAACAAAAATTTTAAGTTAATAAATTTGTTGTTACATTTCTAAATTAGAATCAAACTTATGAATAAGTATTGTATGTGAAATAGTAATAGAATAGATATTATTATATTCTTATTATATTTCATGTTATTTTATGAAACAAACAATATTTAAAAAATTATCATTTTTTTTTTGTGACATACTGTGTTTTTTTATATAACATATTTAAAAAATTATCATTTTTTTTTCATTGGCAAAAAAAAAAATTGAGTAATTTTTAATCCTTGCAATAAATTTTTAATACTTTAGAAATGGATGTCAGAATTCAAATCTTACCAATAAAATTAATGTTAAAAATAATATTAAAATAAATTAAAAATTTTGAATATCACTAATAAATTAATACTAGAAAAGCTAAAAATATTATATTTTAAAATTTTAAAAATTAGAGTGATATAAATTGAAGTCAGTTAAACATTTTTAATTTTATAAGGAAGAATTAAAGTGTGGAATCATTAATAAATTTTTTCCACAAAAAGTTTTTTTTTTTAACAAATTTTTTACACAATGTTTTTTTTTAAATAAATTTAAATTTTATTAATTCTCAGTAGCTGAATACAAATTTCAATAGAAAAATGATCAGACATAGAATCAACAATCCTAATAAAAATAAACTGATTTGCATATCGCAAATGTTTAATAAAACATCCAACTGTTATATAGTTAGTTTTGAAAAATGCGACTGTAATAGTGGAATAATGTGTCAAATCACTGTTTTCTTTGCGAGCATCACCATAACAGCAGTAAACACAAACTCATCCACAAGCATATGATAAAAATAGAGATGAAGAGGCGACGGCGAAAGTAAAGAGGTAAAAAACGAGATCAAATAAAAGGAGCGTCGAGCGACGGTAGAAGAGAACGAGTAAATAGAGTATGAATGAGTGGAGCCGATTGTGGATATGACAATAATAGTAAGGATGAGATTATTTATATCAAATCTAATGTAAGATATTTGAACTACCATCGATCAAAAGAGAATATCGACGATGATTCAAGAAATAAAATTTAATAAAAAACTAGAGACAAAAAAAAAAGGAGAAATGGTTAGGGTTTACACAAAATGTTTTAATTCTATAATCTTAACAAATATTATATTATAGTAGTTTATTATTATAGTACCTCTGTTTACTTGAGTCCTTAGTTTTGCTTGATTGCCTCTTAAAATGAAGCGAAAGTGCTCTGCAATGTAAAGGTGTGCAATCAATCAGATCAATTTAAAATTGAATCCAAATAATTGAAATTTTATTTTTATCAAATCGAATTTAATTTAGAGCAGAAACCAAACTAAAAAAGTTTTGTGGGGTTCAGTTGGTTGGTTTGGTTGGTTTTTTTTTTTTTGCTATTTCTATTTTTTTTTTTTATAAATTTGAAACAAAATTCAAGTAAAATTTAATAAATATATAATATAAATATATTTTAATATATGTATATAATTAATATATATATATATATATATAAAGTTTGATCGGTTAGATTTTAATCGAAATTTTTTGAATAAAAATCAAACCAAACTAAAATTTAATTCGATTTTTAAAATTTCAAACCAAACTAAATTTAAATTTTAAAAAAATCAAACCAAATCAAAATAACTATTAAAATTTTCAATCTTTCAATTTTGATTCGGTTTACACACCATCAGTGGAGTGGGGTGGGGGTGGGGGCATTATCTGTATAGCTCTGTTCTGTTTTTGTCCGTTATGGACACAGTAAAGTATCTCTCGGACTATCAAAGTAGCCTCAGCTGATTTCTTGAACCCACTCAGGGAATCTTCCGGAAAAGCTAATTAATATGAAAAATTCACCACATTTTTTCAAGATAATTCTTGGTGATGTAATCCGCGAAGGAAAACTTGTAAGCATATATGTTTCTTTGATTACTTTCTTGATTTTCTCTAGTTAATCTTGAGAGTGATTTGGCCATGTTTGAGTTCTTTTTTCTGTTAAGTGGTTGCAAAATGGGAATTACTTTCATTACTGATACTTATGATCAATTATTTGCTTCAATTTAGCTCAGAAATGACAGTATGGCAGATGGGTTATCATTATAAGTACTCTCTGACCTATTGAAATTCGATTTTGAGCTGCTGCAATTGGTTAGATATCTTGTCTTTGTAAATACAAATTTTTTTGAGCAGTTTTCTATAGAAGAGGCCTATATGGTGTACGAGTATCCATGATATGCACAAAAATAATATCTGCCAGAAGGCCATTTAAGAAATTTTATAGGTGTTTCAGAATTTTTTCTTGATTTGTAAATCTGTAATAACCTAAAGAGGGTTCAAAGTAATGATTTTAACCCATTGCAGTTAAGGGGTATTGGTTTGCCTGCAAAATATATAATATTGAAATAAAATAATAGGCTCAAAACCATTTCAAATTTATTATTGCATTTTAAATATTTGTGCATGTGTCTGTGCTTGGGCTTGTATGCAGGTGTGCATTTCATCTATTTTAATGAATTTTGTTGATAAACTGATTGGAAATAGGGAATTCCAAAAAAGTTTTTGAGCAAGTATGCAAATGGTCTATCAAGTCCAGTAATACTTGAGGTTCCCAGTGGTGGCACATGGCAAGTAGAATTGTTGAAGGATGATGGTGAAGTTTGGTTACAAAAGGGTTGGCGAGAATTTGCAGAATATCATTCTCTGGACCATGGGCACTTTCTAGTTTTTGAATATGCAAGACCTTGCCATTTCTATGTACTCATATTTGATAAGAGTGCTTCAGAGATAGAGTACCCTTGCAGGAACATCTGTTCTGTGGATCGAAATTATGATGAAGAATCCCAAGAGCCTAAGATGGAAGAAAATGATGATAACAACTTTGTTGAAATCTTGGATGATCCTTCACTACACAGGAAAGGAGAAGAGAAAACACCACTTCTGCATCCTCCTCCTCATGAGAAGATGAGAACCGTTCCTAGTAATAAAACACCAGAAACTGCAGTAAGCAACACTAGTTGTATCAAGGTTGGAAATTCACATTGTTCTATGGGAGAATTTAGAGGTATGTTTTTACTCATTTCATCTATTGTTGGAACCGAAAGGAGTTCATCTCATAGTTTTGTTGATGTTACGTTAACTGTTTTAACTCTTAGTATTTTGGCAACTAAAACTGAATCTGATGACGAATCTGGAATTTCTAGTCCTAATCACCAATTTACAACCTGAGCTGAGATTCTAAACTTTCACAAGGAAATTTAAAGTTGAGCCTAGTAGTTAGTAAATGAGAATTCCCTGCATGACAACAAACAATAATAACTCTTTCTTTTATTGAATTCATGTAGGAAAGTTCAACCAATTGACATGCAAAAAGAATGTTGGTGAGCAGGCTATAAGGCCTTTATGTCCAAATACTTCTCAAGCTCTTGAAGCTGCAAACAAGTACATCTCAAAGTATCCATCATTCAAGGCTGTTGTGCGTGTAGATCATCTAAATCGCTCTATTGTGGTAGGTTGTTGTCAGCATATTAATTTGTAGTTTATGCAGATGAGTTCAACCAAAGAATAAAGGAATTATCTGAAATTACCACAGACAAATAAATTTCTATGTTTGCTTTGATTTTGGTAGTGAAGATTATACATTGTGTATCAATGAGTTTTGGCTCAGTGATATCAGAGTTGTCTCCAAGATTTGGAGGTTGCAAATTCAAACCCTAGTTGGAGCCTAATTAACCAAAATAAAGAATATATCTTGTGTTAAGCTTTCTTTCATATATAAACTATTTTCTGCTATATATGTTATAATTAATTGATGGGATTTCCAAGTGTCAATATGTTCATTAGTGTAACTGTCACCTTATAACAAAACAATGTCTGATTCCAACATGAATTAGGTCCCTATCAATCGACTGTTTTTATAAGCAATTGTTTTTTATATAAAAAATTCAATTATAGCCTGGTTTAAGCTACTAACTTTGCATCAGGGTGTTCATTGTTATGCTCAATTATAAATATGTGTGTCAAATACACAATAAGATCATTTAAATGTAATATTGTGCAGTCTATACCGGTTAGCTTCAGTCGGATGCATATACGGCGGAAGGTAAATTTGACACTTCAAGTTGCTGATAGATCGTGGCCAGTGAAGTTGTTAGGATACACAAATGTTCATGTAATCAAGTTAGGTGCTGGTTGGCCTGCATTTGCAAGGGAAAATTCTCTAAAGAAAGGAGATGTTTGCATCTTTGAGCTGATTAAGAGAGGAGTCTTGAATGTATCAATTTTCAGATGCAATGATTAAACAGTTGCTAGAGTTGCTATCATTTCTCTGTTCTTTAATTGTAGTGGTTGATCTCATAAGTTGAGATTGCTATAAACTAAGAAGTCCTTTGGTCCTTTTGAATGGACCAATAAGTGTTGATTTCTGTTGCAATCTTAAGAGGGGCAATAACCTATCTTTGAAACTTCATTAGTGCAGATTGTTCATGTTGATGTGTATCTTGAATTTTTCTTGTTCAAAGCCCAAGCTCATGATAAATTAACACATATTGTTTGCTTGAAAAATTGCCAACTATTTCTTTTCCTTGGCTTTATGTGGCATGCCCCTATCCAAGCATTTTGAGCAGAGAAAATTACCATCACGTGGCTCACCTTTTGACCATGTAAATTGGATGGATTTGGAGCATGAAACGTGGCTTTCTTCTCACGGCTTCTTTCTCACCAATTTTGTGAAGTTAACCTTGCCTATATAAAGCCATCATTTGCATAATTTTTTACATGAAAGCCAAGTGTAGCAAAATAAATATATAGCGAGTTCTTTTGTGAGCTTGTTTTGTGAGAATTGATGAGATTAATTGGGGTGTATTTGGGGCTGATTTTTGAGAGAAATTTTCTTGACATGAAATATCTCCATTTTAGTAAAATTCCTTTGATCGTTTTCACCCTGTGGACGTAGGTTTTAAGCTAAACCACGTAAATTTTGTGTCTCTACTATTTTATTTATTTCTCTATTTTGTCGTCTATTTATTCCCAAATAAAATTTTTTTCGCAATTAAATTCCTAATAAACTGGTATCAGAACCGAGTTAGAAATAAGTGTGGTAGTGTGAAAGTGCATATCTAGAAAAAGTTCTGGCTAAGGAAAGACTTGGTATTTAAGTGTGTTCATTGTAACCTACCTCTCTTTTCTGAGAACTTATCTGATGTACTGTTCACGAACTACGATCACTATTCCAGTATACGATCATAATGATGACGACAAAATTTGATGTTGAGAAATTTGATTGCAATATGAGTTTCACCATGTGGCAAGTCAAGAGGCGTGCAATCTTGATTCAAAATGGTCTGCATCAAATACTACTAGGTAAAGATAAATTACCTAGTACTATGGATGAGGCGAAGAAGAAGGAGATGGATGATAAGGCCCTTACTTCCATTCAATTATGCTTGTCAAATGAAGTATTGCGAGAAGTCATGCAAGAGAAGACTGCCAAAAATTTATAAGACAAACTTGAATCTTTGTATGTTGCAAAGAATCTCACCACCAAATTGGTAGCAAAGCACCGTCTATACACACTCAGCATGGCCGAAGGTGCACCTATCAAATCTCACATTGATGAATTCTCCACTATTCTTATGGATTTAGAAAATATGGAGATTTCTTATGATGATGAAGATCAAGCTTTTATGTTGCTTCGCTCACTACCTCCATCCTACAGGCACTTTAGGGATACTTTAATTTACAGTTGGCAAACTCTAAAGTTAGAAGATGTTAAAGCAACTCTATTCTCAAAAGAGCTTATTGATAAGGAGCTTGGAACGAGTAAAAATGACAACCCCGTAGAAGGTCTACTCGTTAGAGGAAGGTCTACAAATAAGAGTTTTTTTTGCAATAAAAAATCAAGGTCTAGACACAGAAATTTGACTTGTAATTACTGCAAGAAAAAGGGGCATATTAAGTCAGAATGCTTCAAGTTGAAGAACAAGCAACATAATAAAGATCATAAGAAAGAGGAACCCGCTGAAGCCAGTGTGGTTCAAAATCAAGAGCAATGTGATATGTTCTTGGTCTATGATGATGGAGCCAAAACCAAAAATAAATGGATTCTGGATACAGCTTACTCATTCCATATGTGTCCCAATAGAGATTATTTCTCCACATATAAATCAAGGTGGAGTTCTATTGATGGGCAACAATCATGCTTGTAAAGTTACTGGAATAGGCATAGTTAAAATCAAGATGTATGATGGAGTAGTCAGAACTTTGATAGATGTCCGACATATTCCATACTTGAAGAGAAATCTTATCTCTTTAAGTACTCTGGATTCGAATGGCTACAAATTTACTGGCAGAGGTGGAATTTTGAAGGTTGCTAAATGTTCTTTATTCTTGATGAAGGCTGAAAAGATAGGAAAACTGTATGTTTTAAAAGGTTCTACAGTTACAGGTGCAACAGTTGTGTCCACATTTTTCTTTTCAGACTCAGATGTCATCAGATTATGGCATATGAGGCTGCGACATATGAGTGAAAGAGGTATGTCAGAGTTAAGCAGAAGAGGTCTTCTCTGCAGTCAGAGTACATCAAAGCTAGACTTCTGTGAGCATTGCATTTTTAGCAAGCATAAAAGAGTCAGTTTCAGTACTGCAGTTCACAGAACTAAAGGTACTTTGGATTACATTCATTTAAATCTTTGGGGGCCTTCTCGTGTCCCATCAAAAGGTGGTGCTCGATATATGCTTACCTTTATTGATGATTATTTTAGAAAGGAATGGGTATATTTTCTAAAGCAAAAAAATAATGTGTTTGCCACCTTCAAGCAATGGAAGGCCTTGGTTGAGAAACAGACTAGAAGAAAAATAAAGCTACTCAGAACAAACAACGGTCTAAAGTTCTGTCAAGGTGATTTTAATGAATTCTGCAAAAATGAAGGCATTGTGTGTCACTTTACAGTCAAAGGCACACCACAACAGAATGGTGTAGTAGAGCGTATGAACAGAACACTTTTGGAGAAAGTCCGTTATACGTTATTGAATTCTGGCCTATCTAAAGACTTCTAGGCAGAAGCAGCTTCTACAACCTATTATTTGGTGAATCATTCTTCATCCACAATAATTGGCTTAAAGACTCTAGATGAGGTATGGTCTGAAAAACCAGCTGAATATTCTGATTTAAAGGTATTTGGGTGTCATGCTTATGCACATGTTAATGATGGCAAATTAGAGCCACGACCTAAAATGTGCATATTTATTGGTTATCCTTTTGGTGTAAAAGGATATAGATTATGGTGTCTTGATCCTAAGTCTTTAAAATTGATAATTAGTAGATATGTTGTGTTTGATGAATCTGCTATATTACATCCTGGAAAGGAGACTTCTGCCAGAAAAAAGACTTTTATTTCTTCTGATACAGATGTTGCAAGTTCTTCTAAGCAAATGGAGTTTGAGGTGGAGAATGAACCCTCTCTACAAAACCCAGTTCAAATCCCTACCTCTATTGAAGAAGAGGAATCACCACAAGGTGAAGAAGAAGACTTTATTGCTAGACATAATTAAGCCACCAAGAAAGAAGATGAGGCCTCAGCAACTAACAAATTATGTCTCATTTGCATTAGTTATGGCAGAAGACACAAATACAGTTGATGATCCTTCAACATATTCAGAGGCTATCTCTTGTGATGATTCTACTAAGTGGTTAGTAGTTATGCAAGAAGAGGTAGAGTCCCTTCACAATAATAGAACTTGGAATTTGGTCAAACAGCCTAAAGATAAGAAAATTGTTGGATGCAAGTTGGTCTTTAAAAGGAAAGATGGCATTCCAGGTGTTGAAGATGTCAAGTACAAGGCACGGTTTGATTCTTTTATGGTTGACCACGGCTATTCTAGGAGCTAATATGATAGCTGTGTGTATTTTAGAAAACTTGAAGATGGCTCATTTGTGTATTTGTTGCTCTATATTGATGATATGTTGATTGCAGCCAAGAATATGTCTGAGAACAACAAATTAAAATCAGAATTAAGTGGTAACTTTGAAATGAAAGATTTGGGAGCAGCCAAGAAAATTCTAGGTATGGAGATTCGAAGAAACAAAGCTGCAGGAAAACTTTACCTTACTCAGAAGAGTTTTGTTGAAAAAGTTTTGGAGCATTTTGGTATGAAAAACGCTAAACCTGTAAGTACTCCACTTGCTGCTCATTTTAGACTTTCTACTGTTATGTCACCACAATCAAAGAATGATATTGAGTACATGTCACATGTTCCCTACTCCAGTGCTATTGGTAGTCTCATATATGCTATGGCGTGTACTCATCTTGATATTGTACATGCAGTCAGTGTTGTCAGTAGATATATGTCTAATCTCGGTAAAGAACACTGGCAAGTAGTGAAATGGATTTTGAGATATCTACGGGGTACTACTGATTCTTGTTTGGAATTCGGAAGGAGTACGGGACATTTGGTTAGTTATGTTGATTCAGACTATGCAGTTGATCTCGACAGGCGGAGATCCATTACTGACTATGTATTTACTCTTGGTGATACTGCTATCAACTGGAAAGCTACTTTACAGTCTATAGTAACATTATCCACTACGGAGGCAGAGTACATGGCAGTTGTCGAGGCTATTAAAGAAGCCATCTGGTTGAGAGGGTTGTTCGGTGAGCTCAGTTCGGATTATAAGGTGATTTGTCGTCCATTGTGATAGCCAAAGTGTTATTCACTTGACTAAAGAACAAATGTTTCATGAAAGGATGAAACACATTGATGTGAAGTACCTCTTTATTCGTGATATTATTTCTCAGGGTGATATTTTTGTTAAGAAAATTGGTACTACATACAATCCAGCTGACATGTTAATAAAATCTCTTTCGATAAGTTCAAGCATTGCTTGGACTTAGTTGATATTTATCAAAAGCAATTTCCTTAGAGGCATTTCTAGAGAAGACGATTGAAGAAATTATTCAATTAGCAAATTCAAGCCAAGGTGGAGATTTGTTGATGTGTGTCTTGAATTTTTCTTGTTCAAAGCCCAAGCCCATGATAAATTAACACATGTTGTTTGCTTGAAGAATTGCCAACCATTTGTTTTCCTTGGCTTTATGTGGCATGCACCTGTCCAAGCATTTTGAGTAGAGAAAATCACCATCACGTGGCCCACCTTTTGAAAATGTAAATTGAATGGATTTGGAGCATGAAACGTGGCTTTTTCTCATCAATTTTGTGAAGTCAACATTGCCTATATAAAGCCATCATTTGCATGGTTTTTTGCATGGAAGCCGAGTGTAGCAAAATAAATATATAATGAGTTCTTTTGTGAGAATTGGTGAGATTAATTGGGTGTATTTGGGGTTGGATTTGAGAGAAATTTTCTTGACATGTAATATTTTCATTTTAGTAAAATTCATTTAATCGTTTTTGCCCGTGGACATAGGCTTTAAGCTGAACCACGTAAATTTTATGTCTCTACTATTTTATTTATTTCTCTATTTTGTTGTCTATTTATTCCCAAATAAATATTTTTCTGCTATTAAATTCCTAACAGTTCAATTTGGCAAATGCCCTAGCTTTATTGATCTTGAGTTTATCAATTTCATATTTTTGGACCGGTAGCTATCATAGAGTTCTTATTTTATGGCATCTAGTTTTGGGTGATATGTTCTCTCTTCATCAGGGTAGTGATCATTGATGTATTAGTTCCAGTTATTTTAATTTGTAAGTAAGCTCATCTGCTCAAGTTAATCTTTTAGCAGCTTGTCATCCAAAATAATAATAATAATAATAATAATAATACCAGCTTGACTCACATTAATCCCAACCAATTGTGAACATTTTAAGATAAAAATATTTGTAGCTATAACTTACAACTCAAACAAATAATTGCTTAGACCCAATGTTTTCATACTCGATTTGGTCTTAGAATCGGTAAAAGTAAAGGATTACGAGTCAGAAATTTAACTGGTGTAAAATTGAAGTCGAACTGAAATTTTAAATAATATCATATATTTACTATTTATATTTAAAAATAAATATAATATACTTATAATTAAAATTAACGAACGTTATCAGAATAATTAATTAACATTACTTAGAAGTAACTGTTTGAAAATTATGGCAAATTAATTTATTAAGTGGTCATTTTGAGATCCAAATTTGGATGGATCCCACTACTCAGTAGTGAGAGATATACTCGGATTTGTGTTCTCCTACGTAAAAAATTTTGAATTTGAGTATTCATGTGCTTAAAATGGTAAATAGGTAAATGATATTTTGAAAAATAAAGTAAACTCTATGTTAAGTAAAGTGAGAGAGAAAAGTGAATTATCCCACATTGAAAAAATACAAAGTTTGAATGAAAAATATATTGAAAGGCTTCTCTTTCAATGCTAAGAAAGTAACGAAAGAGACTCTCTCTCGCACGCAAGAGTGCAAATTAACGGTACGAATCTTGGTTCAATATAGACAATTTGGTTTTGCAATTTTTTTTCTGTTTTCAGTAACAATTTTTTTTTATTTAAATAAAAAATAAAATTCATGACCCGAAAAACCGGACCAGATTTTCTGGGTCATCGAATGCCCAACTGATTCACTGGATTTCTCTCGATTCTTACCTCCCTCGAATTTATGGGCTAAATCGGACCGATTTATAGATCAATTTTTGATCTTTCTGGTTGAACTGACAAGACCAGTAATGTTTTTACAACCATGCTTAGACATCATAAATTGTCAGCTTTTGTTTCCATTTATTCTTCTAATCACACCCTTTTAACAATTATCATGGCTAAAACATAAAATTAAAACTAAGCATATATCAATTCTAATTTCTAAACAGTTCGTGAGGTGTCAATTAGCATGAGACCATGATCCGACAAAGAAATACTTAAAAAGGCAATAATCAGTTTCCTTTTCAATCAAGTAACAGTTAATGGGCCAATGAAGTTTTGCTCTGACTCTGATAGTAAGATCAAACCTGAAACATGAGATTTGGAAGGTTTCAAATTGACTCTTTCTGGTATTGGATAATTGGATCTGAAAATATTTTTGATATATTTAGTAGTTGAAGATTTTATCTGCTTTGCCTTTTATAACTTGTAACTAAAGAAAAAAATAACAGGGAACTGATTCTGAATTTCTGGTACATCTATTCTGTACGAACTATGTGAAAATTAGAACCATTCCCTAGTCAGCGCGTGTGCCATCCCTTGCTAAGTTTCTAAAACCATTACAAAATCTGTAAACTGACCAAAGAACTGCTGGTTTCTTGCTTGTGTGTTTGTCTATATCAGGCCGGTGCCTCTTTGAGGCAATTGATCAGGTCCTCAAAAAAAAAAAAAAAAAAAAAAAAACTTTATTTATTTGTTTTCAATATATAAAAACCTAATTTTCTGCTTTTTATTTGCTTAACAGTTTTTTTTCTTTTTTTTCTATTATTATTCTTCTTCAACACTAGTGCTTCTCTCAATTATATTAATTTACATCTTAAAAAATTCTAATTATTGGATATTTGTATTTAAACATTATCTCCTAAATTTTATATTATCAATTAAAAATAATATACTAAAAATATAAAACTTTTAATAATTAGTTTTACAGGTAATGAAGCAAGAAAGATAAGAATTTCTGTCTCTTTTTTTTTTTTTTTTTTCCCTACACTTAGGCCTCTTTAAAATTTACCTTAGTTTTCGATTCACATTGATACGGCGTTTGCCTGGTCTATATCTCCCAGATCCCAATATATAAGTACTCGAATCACTTATACTTTGTTTGGTTTGGAGAGAGGTCTCAATTTCTTTTCTTTTCTCTCCAAACCAATCAAAGCATTAAAGACTTAAAATAAACGACCAAAGCTCCTAACTTGGCTTCTTGATTCTTTGTTTACAATGAAGAAAATTCATTTTTTCAAGATAATTCTTAATCAGGCACTAAGAGATAAGAAACTTGTAAGCATTTTTTTTCTTTCTTTCTTTCATTCTTACATTATTAATGGGATATTTCTTTCTTTTTTCCTTTTGCTTTTGCTATTTATTATAAGTGGGTATACATATCCTAGTGTTTCCTGTATCTCTTAATCTTTAATCAAGAAAATGATGCTAAATGTATATCTTGTTCTTGTCTAGTTATTTGTAAATTGTATATGTGATGGGTGTGTATTATTTAAAAAAAGTTTCTTCCTTTCTTTTTCTTTTAACCACAGATGATCCCTAGCAATTTTGTGGGAAAATATGGAAATGAACTATCAAGCACAGCAATTCTGAGGGTTCCAGCAGATGGTACCTCATGGCCAGTATAGTTATTTAAGAGTTGTGGTGATGTTTGGTTGCAAAGTGGTTTGCAAGAATTTGCTGAAAGTTACTCTATGAAACATGGGCACTTACTGGTTTTTGAGTATGAGAGGAATTCACAGTTTTCTGTAGTCATATTTGATAGAACCGCTACAGAGATTGACTATCCAGTGAGGAACATCCATCATTTAGGACCTAATCAAGACTTGAAATTTAAAGATCCCAAAAAGAAAGTTATTGAAGATGTTGTCTCTATTGATGTCAATTCTCCTAAACCCACCAGAAAAAGAGGAAACTCATACTTGACTTTTTCTCCACCTCATAAGAAGTTGAGAATTGATGTAGCTGAAAATGCTCTTAGACCATCCAAACAACATACTGTTGATCCATCTAATGGCATTCATGTAAAGACACAGGACTCTAATAAAAGAAAGGCCAAGCTAGGCTGTTCTGGAAAAGAATTTGAAGGTATGCAATTTCTGTCATGTTGTTTATATAATTAATTTTTGTATCAAAGCAAGAAAATTATGTAATTTATAATGTTATGTTCTCATGATTTTAGTGATTGTAACTAGACAATTTTATTGAATTGTATGCCCAGGTGATGGGTTTACTAAGAGGATGCTACCATTGCAAGGACTTGACAATGCTAATGCTCTTCAAAGAGCTAAAGCTTTCAAATCCAAAAATCCATTTTTCATTGTGACTATGCAGCCATCATATGTCCCTCCTTTGTATAAAATGGTAATTTTAATGAAACCTTGATGGCCAATGCAATTTGTTTGAAAAAAGAAAAAAAAAATCCTTAATTGAAAATCTCTTTTATGTGTATGTGTTAAATTCTATCTGCAGAGTGTGCCTGCATGGTTTTCCAAGAAATATTTCCGTAAGAGAGTAGGTCAACTGATCCTCCATGTTTCGGATGGGAAAACTTGGCGGGTCAATTACATTTATGGTGCAGGCAGACCAAGTTCACAACTCTCAAGGGGCTGGAAAGCTTTTGCAGAAGAAAATTGCCTGGAAATTGGTGATGTTTGTGTCTTTGAATTGATCAAAAGCAAAATGATTACATTTAAAGTTTCTATTTTTAGATTTGTTGAAGCTTACTGTTGTGACTCATCACAAGGTATATAAATGTGTTAATACTCCATTTGATTTAGGCATCAATTGTTTGTTGCTTGTTTAGAAACCAAGCTAAAACTGAATCTGATTTTACTAGGAAGAAAGAAACTGGATTTTTTTGTTGCTCCCTTCGAAAATTTTCCATTAAAGATCTTCAACTTCTTAATAGGAAATGGGTTACTTCTTCAAATGCTTAAGTTAAAGAGTACACATATATGAGTTGTTAATTATAATGCAGGTAAAGACCAACAATTGGCACATAAGAAGACTGCGGACTTGCAGCTTGATGAAAAACCCCTTTGTGCAAGGATTCCTCTCCAACTACTGAATATGCCAGTAATTTTGTCTCCAAAAAGTATCCATTCTTCAAAGTTGTTATGCAGTCAGCTTATGTGAAGCAATATTTGGTAAGATCAATACAATACCCTTTTCCATTTCCAACTCATATTAAGTGGCAAAAGCCATGAAAACTAAAAAAACTCTTTCGATTGTTATTGATTTATCTAATTTTGTCTCTATGCATCAATATGCTTTAGAATTTTCCGGGGAAAGAAAATGCATTAGAGAGGCCGTAAATTCTCTTCTACTATATTTATGTGGCTCCAATTGGAGTTCAAACTCTCAACTTATCAACCTTGAGGACAACTCTAGTACTTTTGAGCCAAAGCTCGTTGATTCTTTTCTATTCATCAATGTTCCAAATGAAAGCAAAGCATGAGGCTGAGCAGCCTCAGCAAGTTCAGCAAACAAATAGTGGTTGGCCTAGGGAAAACTGATAAGCATATTGCCTAGTGTTTTTGCTTACTCATCTTTGTAGGCAATATTCGTAAGTTTATCAGCTTGAGCTTGAATGGCCAGTATCACATTTAGATGGAACTAAACATGTATCAGATTAATGATTCATAGGACTTACCACCTTATTGGGAACTACTGTTTAGATTCTAAAATTATTATTAGCACAAAGAATTGGGCCTTTTCATCAGCAAATCATACATACTCTTCTGTGACATGCACCTACAATTCAGTTAAAAACTTAGCAATGCTATATATGCCTCAAAAGTCAAAACTACTTATCTATGTAGAAGAATTCTGAACGCTGTGTTCTACTTCTATCATTCTAATTGTTGCCATTAATATGGTTCTGTAATGATATTGAAATTTTACCTTATGCAGTATATACCATCAAGATTTTCAAGAAGATATGTGAAGTGCTGCAAACACTTTCCTACACTTCAGTTTGAAGGTAGATCATGGCCTGCTAAGTTTTGCGATTCGGGTAGTAGTAGGATCTCTGGTGGCTGGATATCATTTGCAAGGGAAAATTCTCTGCAACAGGGAGATGTTTGCAAGTTTGAGCTAATTGACAGGATCAAGTTTGTGCTGAAAGTCTCCATTTTCAAAAGTGAAAATTAAATGGTTGTTAGTATTGCTATGTTTATCTTCTCTTCCTGAAGACAGTTTGTAGTAGGTAGTCATGAGTTAAATTGATATGATTATGTTAAGTAATTTCTTAATCTTACTTAACTTTCTCTCTGCTGAATGTTCAGCAAAATTATCTTTTGTGGAAAAGTATTTTGGGCAATGACTATCCTTATTAGTGGCTAAGTATATTTGGTTAGTCTAATTTCTCATTTTATTTGTTTTACTTTTCAACTTGTTAACCTGTTTTGAGGTTGTCAAGTATTTGTTAACCTTGGAAAACTAGAAAGTTGGAAAAATCTATGATTTTTAACCCTTTTTTACTTTCAGCTAAGGTTTTTAATTTTAACAAAGCAAGACATCAACTTTTGTTAGTTATATAATTATGGGTAGAGTTGCATTCTCATCTTCCTATAAGTAATGCTTGTATTTTATACTCCTATTAATTTATTCACTTATATTGTTTGATTCAGATACTATATAGATTCATGCATTTAACCATTAATTAAGACTAATAAATTCTTATTAGTGTCCTTAATCCTTATTATGTAATTTACATTCATGTATATGATTTACTATTTTTTCATTTTATTATTATTATATTTGTATCAAAGCATAAATTTATTAAAAAAAATCCTTAAATTCACATATTATATTGTAATATGTATAAAAATAAATTATAAATAAGTAATATAAATGAGTCAATCTAAAGCAATCCAAAAATCTAATTCAAATTGAGTTTAATCAAGACAATTTAGACTTAGAGCTTGTCTCTAGCTCAATCCAACACAGGGAGTTTATAATTCTAGGTTTCATTAATCTTAATTAAAAAAAAAAAAATGAGCATAGGCTCATTATTTTTTGAAATTAGGGGTTTTGGGGTTAGTTTATTTATTTATTTAGGAAACATTATTATTTAATTTTTGAAATTTAACCTAATTAATGATTTCATCCATTTTTTTTTTGAGAAATTAATTAAATAATTTCTCATATTTATTTCTGTTAACAAATTAGTCTTCTTTTTTTTTTTGTCAATCAAAGCAATTTTAGTAGTCAAATAAAAATTTAATAGTAAAAGTACTAAAATACCCTTGATTTTAGGAAAAAAATAAAATTTGATTAATATTTTTTTATAATTTATCTAATAAGATTCAAAATTAATTTTGTGACATAATTAAGAAAATATATTTTTTTTATTGTTAAGTCATTAGAACTCAATTTTTGTTTTAAAATTTTTTTAAAAAATATTTATATTTTAATAAAATAAACAAATTATGTTTTCACAAAAATTATATATACATTTCAAACAAATTAAAATGAAATGTTATATAATTTTTTATAGTGTAGAAATATTTTTTATTGTTATAAAAATATATATTTTTATTATTTAAAATATATAGTAGAATTTTTTATTTATTTAAAAAAATAAGGTGAAAAAAATTGAAAAGAATTTATGTTGAATTGAGTTTTTATGAAAAAATAAATAAAGTGGGAGTGGAGTTACAGATGTTGATGTGGTAGACAGTAGACTAGCATGCATAGGTAGTTTGCATATGCATATTGGCGCCAAGATCAAAATACAATTTCTTTCCTCTTTTTGTTTTAGGGTTTTGAAAACTATGGTGAAACCTAGCAGAAACCCTCCTTCCTCTGTTGAGTTCTTCAAAATTTTTCTTTCCAGTTACAGCTCCCACCAACTGGTACTCTCTCTCTCCGTTTATGTTTGTTTATGTAATTTATATGAACAAACAATTACAGATTATATACCCAATTGCATGCAATTTTATTGCATTTTTTTGTTGCTTGGATTTTGAATCAAAACCCTTGATCATACACCACTTGTATTCGTAATTTTTTTGAATCGGGCTATAGAAAGTTTGCGACTTTTAGCCGTTAATAAACGTTTTGAATTTTGGGGGAAAACCCCATTCTTGATTTCATGAGATTTTCATTGATGTTTAGGAAAAGGGTATTTGTGGTTCTTGAAGAATTGATAATTTTTGCTCATCTGTAAATGGGGCTTTGAACTCATATGAAATACGTTCAAGTGTTACCATTTATTGGTAATTTATTTATTTCAAATCCAACATTATGAACTCCACCTTGGTTTTCTAGAATAATAATAATAATAAGTGGTTGTGCTGTCTGTTGTTTTTAGTTATAAGAAGTGTAGATTTTGGTGGGTAAAACATAACAATGAGGTATGGTACTCGTGGCTGTCTCCATTGAATATCATGTGGTTTTATTACTTATGAGACTGGTGATTTTGTTGGATTCATGTGTTGAGATTATAATTTGGACAGTAATTTTACTTGCGCAGTACCCTGTTTATTACGTCATATTCTTCAGTATTTTTAATTTAGATATTTTGTTGCTTGATTATAAATGATACTGAATTAAAGTATCTCAATGTTTCAGAGCTTACCTCCAGCTGTTGGTGTGAAATTGAATCAAATTCATGTACCCAAAAATGCTACTCTTAAAGATAATTTTGGAAAGATTTGGGATGTCCAATTACAAAAGACTGAAAGAGGCTTGATTATTAGAAAAGGTTGGCAGGAATTTGCACGTCATCACTCTTTAGTTGATGCAGACTTCCTTATTTTCAAGTTCGATGGGAATTCTCAATTTTTTGTCAAAGTATTTGGTAGAAGTGGATTGAAAAAGGAAAAAGCTAAGGCTAATTATAAAGATTCTAGTGCTCACATGAAGAAGGAAACAGAAACAGAAACAAAAGAAGAGATGAATAGGAGCCAGTCTACTAGTGGTTGCAAGCGGAAGTATTCAGAAATCGCACCAGAAAGAACTCGAAGATCAGGTAGTTACTTGTTATCAGTTGTTGTATTAACATATTGCAGTGTTGCTTCTTTTCTTTAATTGTCCTTCCACATTTTCCCTTTCTTTTAATTTAATTTTTTTTTAATGTTTACAGGTCAGTTTGGAGGCAGTCGTTCCAATTTGAGACAGGATGTAGGTTCATCTGGAGGAAGTCAATCCAAATTGAGACAGACAACAGTTGAAAAACATGGAGAATGCAAGATGGCTAAAGCACCATCTTTTGTTCCTCCAAAAAATCCACACTTTGTGGTATTTATGACTCGATCATTACGATATTATGTGGTAATATTTTCTTATATTGTATGCTGCCATTTACATATTAGCCACATTTTGAATTGGCTTTATTGGTGGAGAATGTCAGAAAATGAATACATGCAACTTGGGGAATCAGACCTTAAGCTCCATTAGTTGTTTTTTGGCTCGAGTTAACTCATATAAAGAATTGGAGAAAGCAGTTATTGCTTTGGCTTTCAAAATAGTTTTCTTCTCTGCTTTATGGGGAAAAGAAGAACACATGAGAGCACCTGAAGATGTTTATTCATGCATGAAGCTATATGCCAATTTCTCTTTTAGATTAAAGATCCAGTTTTTGCCAAAATTCAATATGTCTGACTCTGAGCTGAAACCACTTAATGTTCCTTCACTAAATTATCAAAGAGAAAGTGTAGAATTTTTTAAAATTGAGAATGCTGGTGAATTGTAGTCCTTTGATATCTATTGAAATTCTTTCTCCATGCTTTTATTTTTGTTGTAGCTATTGTAATTTAATTCTGTGACTTGATGAACCATTTTTTGTTACTGCTACATAGGATATTTCTTATGAAACTATTGCTGGTTGCAGTATGTTCACAGGTCAGTGTTGAAAGGACACAACATTAAACTGCAGGAGAACACACAACTTCGTGATGAGAATGGGAAGTTATGGCCTGTGAAAGTTTATTTCAGGAAGGATCATCGTATTACAATTAATGATGGATGGGTTGATTTTCACAGGAAACATAATGTGGCGATGCATGACCTGATTATTTTTGAGTTTTTGCCCACAGAAGATAACCTGTGCAATTTAATACATGTGCAAATTGTTCGAAAACAGCTATGGTCCCAGGACAAGAAGGCATGAGAGCTTGTCCAACCTTGATCATCAATAGGGATGGCAATAGATTAGTATTCTTTGCCTATCTTGTTAAGGGCTCTTTTTTTTTCTTTGAAGCTACAGTGTCTAGGGGAAATTCATACTTGGATATTTGACTTATTTCTTCCTGATATTGAGCATATTTCCTCATCCTAGTTCCAATTTTTTTTTTCTTGATTAAGTCCATGTAAGCTCCCTTTAGTAGAATGTATGTTATTTGTAAAATCAGGGCAATTCTAAATTGGACAGAACAACTTCTTTGTTGAACTAATGCTCGAAGAGAAAGCTTTTAATTACTAATAAAAGTACTAGAATCAAATCTTCAATTCTGCCATTAATTCAATAGCTTTTAGAAGCCATCAAAATAAACTAATTTGTTCATTCTTTCTACTGGCCTTGGTTTCATTCATCTAGTAGACAATTCATAATTCAAACTTCGGAAATTGCTACAAACTCATAATGAATGGGTGAAATCAATGTGCATAGAAGTACACACAAAAATTATGGTATTTTTAGCGGCAATCTACAATGGAAAAGGATCTCTGAACAAACTGCCCTTACAGGGATTTTCCCTTGAGCCTACCCTTTAAGACCTGAATTTTTGTTTCCTATATGTTAGCTGTAGTCTGTAAACTTGATTTTAAATTGCTTCCAGGTTCCAACAAGAATGTAAGGGGTAAAACGTATAAAAATTTTAATGAAACCATAGGTTTTTGTATGAAATGTTGAATTTCAATAGTTATATTGATGCTCATATCATTTTCGAGAAGTACATATATTTTTTGTAAAATTATTTTTTCTTTAAAAGAGTAAAATTTATAAAATTTTAATGAAATCATAAGTTTTTCTGTTGAATTTCAATAGTTATATCATTAATTTTTTAAAATATTAATTTAGTTTAAAAATAGTGTATTTGCTTATTTTTCTGCAAAGTGCACATTTTTTTTTTGTAAAGTTACTATTTTTTTATATCAAAAAGTGAAAAAACCTATAACAGTTTTAACAACATTTTTTTTTTTGTGAGATGTTGAATTTCAATAATTATATACTTTTAACATTTGAATAAAATTTAAGTATTTATCATTGGAAGACTAATATTTTAAACCCAACGGCCTGAAAGTGTTAAGTTTGACTATAACTAACTTGCATATCTATTGGTACCACCAAATCTTTCTGTCTATGGATGCAATTGGGTTTTTCTTTATTTATTTATTTTTCTTCAACATGGTTGACTGTTATCTGATCCCTTGTAGTGAACTGTGGAAAATTTCAAACAGCTTAACAAGGGGCCCTCCGCTCCTTTATTATAATGCTATACTAACAAGGAACATTTCTTTGTCTTACTCTGGCATGCCAAAGATTCTATGTTTTGTACGATTTAGCTTTTTCAGAAGAGATGCAGCAAGAAATCAATTTTTGACTGAGCTTTCTTTCTTTATAAAAAAAGGGCTGGCTTTCTTCTCTTTTCTTTGGCTTTCTGGTAGTATTTGTTTTTGCTTATAAAGATTTAGAAAATTAGAGGCTTATAGATATGTGACATCTGCTTTTTCATTGTGCTTCCTTTTGGTTATTGAGAAAATACAAGAAAGATAGCATCTAGGAATTCTTGGTTTAATGAGTTCATATTCTTAGGCCTGGTTTGATAAAATCCTGATTTTCTTTTTAAATTTTGGTTGTATTTTTACTTTTATTTTCTTCCAATTCTCAGAAACCAAAATAAGACCTAAATAATTGCTATTCCATTTTAGATGAACTGAAAATTCTTCATTTCTTTTTGTATGATTCAGTTGCAGTGAACTCAGAAGTGAGAGAATTCTCATAGAAATGGATGTTCCTAAGGGATTCTTGAGCTATTTTTGTTACTTTATTTTCTTTCTTCCAGTTTTTGTGCTTCTATTTGTTCTTGGAATGATCAAAGGTAGCCATTTTCCTCATTATACTGAATCATTGTTAATTCTTTGTCAGTTGTCACTAATCATAAAACAATGTAACAGGTGCTATTTTCAGTCCCTTTGTGTTTCTGGTCATTGCTTTTGGAGACACTGGTGTTGTCATAGGATTATGGCCACTTCATCTTGTTTGGAGTATCTACTGCTTAATCAAGTAATTTTCTTTTTCTTTCTTTTTCTGTTCAAAGTAATTGCTTTTTCCTTCTTTCTTTAAAGATTTTCTTATTTCCCTTTTTCTCTTCTTGTTTTTTCAAAATTGGAAACAGAACGAAGAAGTTTGGCCCATATATGAAATGCCTCTTGATTTTACTAGTTCCAATACCAATAGCATTATGGACTGTTGTTGGAGTTGCTGGTAGTGCAATTATGGGTGCTGGGTATGGTTTTATTTGGCCTGTAATGGAGACATTTAGGGCAATCAGCAAGGAAGGTCCAATCCACATTAAGTTGATTAAATGCTTTACAGTAATGTTCCAATAGCTTTTCTACTTTGTTTTTTCAATAATATATTGAATTTGAGTATGCAATTAGGGAATTCATTAGTTCTATTATTAACTTCACAGGATGGAACTTGGACCTGTGTTTGGGGAGCATGCACCATTGTCCGTGATTTTGCTGATTTTTCCTCCCACTCATACTTTTCTGTTATGGATGAGCTGCTCAAGTCAAAGGAAGAGGAACCCATTGAACTCAAGTACTAATCTTTTAGTTTCATGCAATTTGTATTTTATATTATGGGAACTGTTTAGTTTTTGGATTTTAAAATAGTGTATTTTTCATGAAATGAGGAATTTAATCTTCTCTGGGTATTTTGATAGGGTTGCTCAGATACCTGGTTGCATTCTAGCAGCAATTTTAGGGATTTTGGTTGATGTGCCTGTTATTTCTTTAATAGTTCTGTACAAAGCACCTATTTTACTGTTCAAAGGTTGGCACCGGTTGATACAAGATCTTATTGGGAGGGCAGGCCCATTTTTGGAAACTGTTTGTGTTCCCTTTGCTGGGTTTTGGATTCTGCTGTGGCCAATTGTGGTTGTGCTGGCAACTTTGGCTGGCATAATTTCAAGTTTTGGTTTTGGCTGTTATGCTGCAGTTGTTGCATATCAGGTAAAGCTTTATCACTATATTATACCTACAGCTGGTCTATTCTTTACTTCAAGAGTTCTCATTTAATTTTTGTTGGATTTGTAATTAATTTTGGTTGTGTTTCTGATAAAATATCCAATTTTTTTCATATTAGGAAAATTCAACTAAGAGGGGATTGCTTTATGTGTTCGCTTCTCCATCTGTATTTGATGAGTACACTAATGATTTGCTTTACCTGCAAGAAGGTTCCTGCTTCCCCAGGTATATATGCAGTTCTTGCGTTACACAGATAGAACTTGGTCTCATTCTTGTGGGTGCAAAGGCCTTGAATAAAGTGTTTGATTGCTTCTGTTTTTTGTTGCAACCAGACCCAAATATCGGGAGCGAGTTAGTTCTACTTCTTCGCTGCTTCCACTTCCAGTAAAGAGACTCCAGGAACAGCTTGAAAGTGCTCGTGTTGGTGAACCATTTATAAGGACCCCTACTGACAGAGCTAATACACTGAAAACTGCAGTGGTAAGGCATGAAATATATGCTGGGGACTCTAGTTATAGCTAAGTGCTAACACTACCAGCAGTCAGACATTGTTTCATGAAATGGAAGTCTAAAGTTTATACACCCAAATAGGATGTGGATGCTTTTGTTCTGCAAAATTAGCCTTTGGACACATCATAATTTTAAGATAGTTTGCATTGTGCTTCTTAAGTTTGTTGATTGAAATTGTATGAATGTTCTTGTGCAAATAAAACCTGAATGATCTGAACAAGTTGGATATAACATTAGACATAACAAGATAATATATTAGGTACTTTTTGTTATGTGTTTTGTGTCTTCAGATTCTTTTCTTTTTGCATCTTCTTCTTGCTCCCTTTCACCCCTCTCTGTATTAGAAAAAAAATCTTCTGGTTTCTTTATTTTCATGTTAATTTATTAATTTTGCCTGTGGTATGTTTGCCAGATATGGGATAGCTTCTTTAAAGCATTTGAAGATATTGGGAAAGAGCTTCTTAGGAATGAAGCCATTGGAATTTCAGATCTGGATGCCTGGCGAAACTCGAAATCAAGTATTATCAACATTGGAATCCCTGCATATGCATTTCTTGAGTGTTTCCTCCACTCCATTAAGAGTAGTTCCAGCGGCTTTATCCTCCGTAAGAATTATTGATTGCTATCTTTTACCATATTGAACTAATTTGATGACAGACGAGGATGCAAATGAATGTAATTTGAAATCACCATTCTTCATTGGGAAATTCAAATGAAAAAAAAAATCAATTTTCTTGCATATTTATTTTCCTAATTTCAACTTTGGTCTCTAGTTTCTCTGCATTGTTTCATACAAGGATTCCAAAAGTTGATATCTACAAGTTTATTAAGTCTTCAAATGCAAAGCTTCCTATTCTTTCAAAACATGACATGAAATAATATTTAACTGTCCTTGTTATTTTTCCAGGTGATAATGTTGAGATAACAAGTGTGAATAGACCAGAAGGGCGGGTTTTTGATTGGCTCTATGAGCCAATGTGTATCATGAAAGAGCAGATCAGAAGTCTAAATTTAGACAAAACTGAGGAGTTGTACTTTTACAAACACTGCTTGTATAGTGGTGATGCAGCAAGAATTGAATCTTGGCTAAATGGTGGCATCCCCCCACAAGATAAGATTAAAAGAGCTCAGTTGGAGGGTATGAGTAGAAGGTACAGCTAATAAGAAATTTCTGTTCTCTGGACTATTTAAGTTGTTAACTATTTATATTAGAATTAACAAACAAATTATGCTTGAAAACCAATTTTTCATGTTAAAATCAGGTTGCAAGGCTTTTGTTTGACACTTTCAAGGCTACCAACATCCAGACGCCGTTTCTTTGAAGTTGTAAAAGCTATAGAGCAGGACTTAAAAGATTTGAAAAACATTGAGGGTGGAGATGATGATATAGAGGCAGCTAGATAGGTCCTTTCTTCATTACACATTAGATATGATATGAATAGAATTTGTGTTTTTCCAATGTAATTGTCATTAATATATACCTCTGACATCTCTTGTGCTAATCTTTTAGATCTAAGGGTGAGAAGTAACATTTCTCTTTTCTTGCCTCAGGTAGTTTACTATGAAGTGGCTTATGGTCTATAGAATACATGTTTATAAAGTTGCTGTATTTATAGTCTTTAGTACTAATTCTAATTGATTTATTAATCTATATAATGTTTTCATTCTTTTCTTTCTTCTATTTACTCAAAAATAAGATTTTGCTAAACTCAAGGCTTATCCCTTTCTAATGGTCCTCCTTTATTTGCTAGAAATAATCAAGGCTTGATTTATGTGAATTTTATCTATGACTAAAATTCTTATTTTGACAGTGACAAGTCACATAAAATCATTTTCAATAAAGTGTGTTTTATTTAATTTATTTGGAATTATATGCATAAATGGTCCCAAAAAAAATTATACGCAGTCAGCTTTATCATCTTCCTAGAAAATGAAAACCAAATAATGCCTATGAAAAGCTGAGACCCAAAAAAAAACTGCTCTCCTCCAATCTCCTACCACCTTTGATGGACTCTCATCTTCAATTATTATTAACTTTGATCTTCACCTTCCTTGCCCTTATATTCTGTATCTACTTTTATCACTCAAAGAGAGCAACTAGCCGATGCACCGTGCCTCAAGCAGATGGAGCTTGGCCTGTAATTGGCCATATGCACCTCTTTGGTGGCCAGCAGCTGACTCATAAAACACTAGGGGCCATGGCAGATAAGTATGGACCTGTGTTTACTATAAAACAAGGTTCACACAGAGTCTTAATAGTGAATAGTTGTGAAATGGCAAGGGAATGTTTCACTTCACTTGACAGAGTTTTCTCTACCAGACCAAGAATTGCAGCCTCAAAGCTTCTAGGTTATGACTTTGCCATGTTTGGCTTTGCCCCTTATGGTTCTTACTGGCGAGAGATGCGTAAAATAGCAACAATTGAGCTTCTATCAACTCATCGAATCGATATGCTAAAGCACATAAGAACTTCTGAAGTGCAGACTGCAATAAGGGAACTGTATAAAACATTTATTGGCAGAGGCAGTAAAGAAGAAAATGGAATGTTGGTGGATATGAAGCAATGGTTTGGAGACTTGACACATAATGTTGCTTTGAGAATGGTGGGAGGGAGGCGATGTTTCGGACCAAATGCTGATATGGAGGAAGGAGAAGCACAACGATGTCAAAAAGTGATGAGAGATTTTTTTTTTCTGTTTGGGGTTTTTGTGTTGTCTGATGCAATACCATTTCTTGGTTGGTTGGATTTTAGTGGATATGAGAAATCCATGAAAAGAACTGCTAAAGAATTGGATAGTCTTATTGGAGGGTGGCTTGAGGAACATAAACAAAAGAGACTGTTAAGTAGAAATTTAAAGGAAGAGCAGGATTTCATGGATGTAATGCTTAACATCTTGGAAGATACCGAAATTTCAGGTTTTGATGCTGATACCATTAACAAGGCTACTTGCCTGGTAAGTACTCAAATTCAAAACTCTGTAATATTCCCTATTACCAGAAGAAATGAACTTACTTTGCTTCATCTAGAATTGATTTCCCATCTTTTCTTTCTTCTCTAGCCAAATACGATTAGGAGAGGCTAATTCAAACAATAAATAGCAAAATCCTTTGCATAGTCAGTATTGAAGCTATTCTAATCAGGGAAAACTAGAAAATGCTGGAAGTTAATTTTAATTTATTTTTTTGATTGATTAACAATGTAGTCAAAATGGGTTTTTTTAAATTAAGTTTAGTTTTGTCAAAAAGTCAATATGTGGCCAAGAATTTGTTAGGCACTAGTAATCATTCTTGTCCATTTCTGTATTTGAAACCTGATGTCTATCCAAAGTTATTACTATTATTTTGGCAGAATTAGATCTTAGCATGAAGTGACACCATCATGGTTAGTCTAACATGGGCATTATCTTTACTACTCAATAATGAAAATGTGCTAAAGAATTTGTTAGGCACAAGTCATCATTCTTGTCCATTTCTGTATTTGAAACCTGATGTCTATCTAAAGTTATTACTATTATTTTGGCAGAATTTGATCTTAGCAGGAAGTGACACCACCATGGTTAGTCTGACATGGGCATTATCTTTACTACTCAATAATCAAAATGTGCTAAAGAAGGCTCAGGTTGAATTGGAAATTCATGTTGGTAAAGACAGGAACGTAGAAGAAACTGATATGCAAAAATTGATCTATCTTCAAGCTATTGTCAAGGAATCAATGCGCTTATATCCACCGAGTCCTATAATCTCCCTTCATGCTGCAATGGAAGACTGCAACCTCTCACAAGGCTATTGCGTTCCTGCTGGCACACGACTGATGGTAAATGCATGGAAAATTCAGCGTGATGAGCGCGTGTGGTCGAATCCTGACAAGTTTCAACCTGAGAGGTTCCTGAGTAGTCATAAGGAGATAGATTTGAGAGGACAGAATTTTGAACTTATTCCTTTTGGGTCAGGAAGAAGGTCTTGTCCTGGCATTTCACTAGCACTTCAACTAGTACATTATAGTCTGGCTAGCTTATTGCATAGTTTTGAAGTTGTTAAGCCATCAAATGAAGATGTGGATATGAGTGAAAGTCTTGGCTTAACAAATTTGAAAGCTACTCCACTTGAAGTTCTCCTTGTCCCACGTCTTAATTCAAGGCTTTATGGATAGTAAACTGCAAATTTCACGGCCTTTGTATAATGGAAAAGTGATATACTATATAGACTAAGGAAAAACGACTTGTCGTTTACTATATTAAATCCCCTCCATCTGTACATAGTGAAATAGTTATGCCTAAATAAAAGTTCTAATTTTTTTTATCTTGACATTTTTCTAACACTAGATAGATTATCTGTCTGAACACTAACACTTAAGAATATATATAAACTTGACCGTAACTCTTGCATTGCTTCGAACGCATCAGTGTTGAAAGTGAATTGTAGTAATAACTATTACATTTTAATTGAATATACATATAAAGCACAAAATTAGGTTCAATATTTAAAATGTATAAATATATTATGCAATAGCAAATTAAATAATTTTAAAATAAAAGAAAAAATATTCAAGCATTAGACGATAACTTTATAAAAACAATAACAAAATGTTCACTTTACGAAATTGTTTAGACAAACGTGAAATAACAAAAATAATGTTAAATTTGTTCAACATGATCATCAATTATTTATTCAAATATTAAAATATAGTAATAGCTCTCTTGATGAGTTTACAGATTTAAATCAGAAGCTCCAAGTGTTGTTAGATAGGCAAGAATCCTTTTGGAAGCAACAAGCCAAGCAACATTGGTTGCAAGAAGGAGACTCAAATACTAAATTCTTCCATCAATTTGCATATGCAAGAAAAAGGAAGAATTCTTTTACACGTCTGAAAGATGATGGGGGCAATTGGTTTGGTTGAAATTCAGGTATTCAGACTCACATTTTTAATTATTTTGATGATCTGTTTAATTCCAGGGGCTGTGATGGTGAGCGAATTTTTAACAAAGTCAAATGTAAAGTGTTGCCGGAGCAAAATGTTGAATTAACGAAGCCTTTTGATCCTGGAGAAGTCAAGATGGCCTTATTCTCTATGGGTCCTGATGGTATGAACTCAGGTTTCTATCAACACTATTAGGAAGTTGTTGTTGGACATTTTTCAAAATGTCACTTATCCCACATTATTTTTAGATGGGTTTTTTAAAGGTTTTATATTGCCTTTTACTTATTCTAGTATCAAATAGTCTAACAAGAGTTATACTAATATGCATCGCGCGTGCACGGCGCATATGGCGCATTTTAGGCGCTTTTATAAGCGCACTTGGCACGTGCAATGCAGTAAATTGATTTATTTTTATTTTGCTTCTGGTATTTTATCTGATAATTTATTTGATAATATTTTAAATTATCAATTTCTTTTCTGATTAGATTAGGCAAATATTTGATAAATATTTTCTAATCTAATCTTATTATATATGTTAACTTAATAGATTGGATTCTATCTCTATCTCGAATTTTTCTATATTTACAGATTATTGGGTTAGGGTTTGTGCAGAACTAAAATATCATCTATTGTTCAGTACTGAAATTCACGTATAGTTGCCTAGTACTGATATCACCTATTGCAAGGTGCTATCAGTAGCTTCATTGTATCCTGAAGGATTTGCTGTACTTATTGCAATTTAGAGAGCAAATAAACCTTTAGGAAAGTGGTAGGAAAATACACGCCTTGAAGTTTTGTTAAACTCTTTGTTCTTTATTTTTTCGCTAACAATCTAAAGGTTTATTTTTTGTTACTGCAACAATAGCTTCATTGAGGGAACTGACAACCAACATTATCAAGTTAGAGCGATTTGATGGTGAAAATTTCCTGAGGTGGCAGAAACGTGTTCGCTTCTTGCTGGTATCAATTCAAGTGGCATATGTGATGAACACTCCAAGGCCAGAGGAGGAAGAAAATGAATTTGTTGCTCAAATAAGGAAGAGGCAGAAATGGGAAACTAATGATGAACTGTGTAGGGGTCATATCCTTAACACCATGTGCGACTCACTGTTTGATATCTACCATCCAATCACAACAGCAAAGGAACTGTGGGACAAACTGAAGGCCAGGTACATGCAAGAGGATGCAACCAGTAAGAAATTCTTAGTTTCTAGATTTACTAATTATAAAATGGATGATAATAGACCTGTGATGGAACAATTTGCTGAAATTAAACGAATCTTAATCACTTTACCCAGCACCAAATGCACATGGATGATTGCATTATAGTTTCTTCCATTATTGATAAATTGCCCCTTTCCTGGAAAGATTTTAAAAGAACTCTGAAACATGAAAAATGAGAATTAACTCTTGATGAATTGGCTCACAAAATTTGTGTGGAAACTGAATTACGCATGCAGGAAAATAGCAAGGAATCTGGAAATCAGGTTTCCAAAGTGCATGTGGTAGAGGAAGGAAAACCCTAAAGGCCCTCATACAAGCCTGGAAACAAAAGGTCATACCAGGGGTATGCACCATACCAGGGTAATGCACCATACCAGGGTAAAGCACAATAGAGAAATAAGCAGAAAAAGAAAGGAAGTTGTTTCTTCTGTGGCAAAGAAGGGCATTTCAAAAATGAATATCAATACTTTAAGAAGAGGAATGAGAAGAAGGAAAAGGCAGCAGCCTCTTCTAATGCAACAAGAAATGACAACCTGATTGCAGTAGTTTATGAAGTAAACATTCTTGAAGATGAAATGGCCTGGTGGATTGACTCTATGGCTACTCGTCATATTTGCAAGAACAAGAACTTTTTCAAAACCATGGAACCAGTAGCTGAAGGTACTATTCTCTTCATGGAAAATGCTTCAACTGTCCTTGTCAAAGGAGTTGGAACTATGGAGCTGAAGTTCACTTCTGGAAAAGTTTTAACACTCACAAATGTGTTCTATGTACTAAAAGTAAGAAAAAATATTGTTTCGGGTAGCTTGCTGAATAAACATGGTTTTAGGCTTGTATTTGAGGCAAACAAATTTATTTTGTCCAAAGGGAGAATGTTTGTGGGGAAGGGTTATCTTTCTAATGAGCTGTTTAAATTGAATGTAATTGCTATTATCAATAAGAATATTACATCTGCTTCTGTTTATATTGTGGATTCTTCATGTTTTTTATGGCATAACAGACTTGGACATGTTAATTTTAGAAGACTAAATGACATGGTAAAACTGGATTTGTTACCTTATTTTGATAAAAATGAAAAAGAAAGAAAATGCAGAACCTGTATGTGAACTAAAATAACCAGAAACCCATTTCCTAAAGTTGAGAGAACTTCAAAATTGGTAGAATTAATTCACAATGATGTTTGTGATTTATATGGAACTCCAACAATAGGAAATAAGAAATATTTTGTAACATTTATTGATGACTTTAGTAGATTCTGCTATGTTTATTTGTTGCATTCCAAAGATGAAGTCATGAAATATTTTAATGTATATAAAACTGAGGTTGAATTGCATTATGAGACCTTTATCAAAAAATTAAGGTCTGATAGAGGAGGAGAGTATTTTGATCTAAAGTACTTTGAGACAACTGGTGTTGTACATGAAGTCACAGCCCCTTATACACCACAACAGAATGGTGTTGCAGAACGCAAAAATCGTGTTCTAACCGAAATGGTTAATGCAATGTTGTCAAATTCAGGCCTTAGTCAAGGTTACTGGGGAGAGGCAATGCTAACA
>CATKHJ010888068.1:0-24097 GCA_949750685.1 Vernicia montana
GAAAGAAAGAAAATAATATAAGAAATGAAAAAAATGGAAGAAGAAATGGAAGAATAAAGAAATGAATGAATGGAAGAAGAAAGAAATAATAATAATAATAATAATAAAGAAATCAAAAAATGAAAGGAAATAGAAGACGAAAGAAAAATTGATAGATAATAGAAGAGAAGAGAGTGAAAGAAAGAAAAAGTGAAAAGAGATAGAAAAAAAAAATGATGAGAGTGGAGAAGAGAGTGATATTTATAGAGAATTAGATTTAACGACGAATAAAAACTCGTTACTAAAATTTTAAATGAGTGAGAAGATGAAAAAAATGGGTAGGAAATTTTTTTTGACAATAGTGACGGAAACGTGTCCATCGCTAATTAGTGATGACACCGTCTATCGCTAAACTTGGATCTTATCGAGCACCAAGATTAGCGACGGAATAGTTGCCCGTCACTAATAATATCTGTCGCTAATTTGTCCCTACAATCTGCGCCACATGTAGCGACAGACATTTCGTCACTAAATCATCATTAAAATCAGCGTCAAAAATTACTGCCACATTTAGCTATAGAATAGTGACGAAATCTATCCGTCACTAGTCCTTCGCTAAGTCGCAAAATTTCTTTTTTTCTCATTTTGTCGCTAATTCATCGCAATTTAGTCCCTAAATAGTGACATAAATAGTTTGTCGCTAAAATCCATCGATAAATCGCATTTTTCTTATAGTGATTTTATGTAATAAAAAATAATGAGATTTTAATTTAGTAGTATTAGAGCTAGAGTTGAAAGATATTGAGTTCAAGTCCTAGTGGGAGTTAAAATTATAAAAAAAAAAAATTTATATATGAAACCTAAAAATAACTTAATAAAAAAATAATAATAAAACTTAATTGAGGATTGTTGGATATTTTCTCTTCCTTGTTCAATTACAGAAACTTCCAAATACATATGGATACCAAAATGCAAGTTAACCTTACATTAAAAATAAATTAACAAGAGATTATTATTATTATTATTATTATTATTATTATTATTATTATTATTATTATTGGTGTCTTAGTCTAATGATAAGGTGAAATTACTTTAGAAGTGGATGTCAAGTTCAAATCTCACCGATAAAATTAATGCTCGGAAAAAAAAAAAAAAGAGATTATTATTATAGTGGGAAACTAAGGTTACTTTATAAGTAAGCTTCATTTAATTTAGTTAGTTACTCAATTTTTTTTTTAAAATTTCAAGAGTGATTAGGTGTTGTTTTTAAAGGTTATCATAAGTTAGAATGATAATATTTTCATAATGAAAATAATACCTTAATAAGTGAAAAATTAAACATTGAGACAAGTCTTGTACATCTTCGTTAATATTCTATCATTCTAACCCAAAATTTCAATTTTTTTCCCCTTTTTCTTTCTTCAATAATTTTTCTCACTTTCTTATTTGAAAAAAATGTATATAAAACAATAATGACGAATCCAAACTAATAAATTCTCTTTTAAAATTAATCCATAAAAAATAATTCCTACCACAAAAGTTAAAGTAAATTTTTTTATTATCAAAATAATGATTTCTTTTAGAAATAAAAAAGTAACCATTAACGGTGTGTTCTTATCTTATTGGATTGATATATACACCTAGTGTAAACAAAAATTTTCCAAAACTTAATATTTGCAGGAGCAATTAACAACAAAACCATTCCCAACGTTAGTGAAGAAAGACAATGGAGAAGACCAAGGGCGGGCACTTTAAAGTTTAATGTGGATGCATCGCTCGATATGGGTGCACAAAAGACTGTTGTGGGTACTGTAATTCGCGATCACTTGGGCTTTGTTTTGATAACCATGGCTGCTCCTCTGTCGTGTTTTGCAAAGCCGAAATGCATGGAGGCGGTGGGTCTGAGGTTGATCTGGCTTAGGCAAAAAGCTTGGAGTGTTGCAATAGTAGAAGTGGATTATTTACTCTTAGCTCAGAGTGTGCACAGTGGCAATATTGGCTTCACACAATTAAATTTCATTGTTAAGGATGTTTAAAACTTGCTTAATCCTGGAATGGCTCTTGTGCATTTGAGAAAAGAAGCCAATCAAGTAGCCTATGCAGTGATTAAAAGGTCTACACTAACAAGAGAGCCTGCTATATAAGTTAATTCTCTCCCAGTTTATGCTATTGATGTCCATGTATCTAATGTTACTTTGAATTCAGATAAATGAAAGCTTTCTTTTTATTTCAAAAAAAAAAAAGAAAAAAAACAACAAAACCACAGTAGCTTAATTCTGATAATATGGCATCGGATGGCAAAAGAAGAAACAGCATACAATAAATATCAACTCCAACTCTCGGCATGTCAATTCCATAATCCAATAACTAATTAATTTTATGATTATTGAACTTCATCATGAATTTATTATCATATAATCCAATAACTAATTAATTAATAAATATCATGTAATTGAACTCATATCTCTCTTCTAAAAATCAGCTGATAACTTATAAAAAAAATAATTAAAACACACACACACACACACACACACACACACACACACACACACACACACATATATATATATATATATATATATATATATATATATATCAAATCACAAATTTTGACTCCACCACTAAGTATGATTCTACCTATTTTAACTTCACTTGTAATCTATTTGAATTTACCTTAAATTTGAAATGATTCAAAATTGAATATAACTTCAACTCATTGAGAATTGATATAAATTGATATTTCACTTGAAATGTGAAATGTTTAATCTGAAATAAATTAATAAAAAAAATATAACCCTACTTAATCCAATATAAAACCTATAAAAATTATTGTAATTTAAGAGTCCTCCACTCGATCAGCCATGTTAAAAGGGTTTATCCGATCAATTAAATATTATCTCTCGAGTCAATTCGCCATAAGTCGAGGCTTTCCTCATACCAAACTCTTCAAAATTTCTCAAGTCAACTCATCATAGGTCGAGGCTCTCCTCATACTAGAGTCTTTTCAAAATCTTTCGAGCTGACTCACCAAAGGTTGAGACTCTCATCATACCAGACTCTTCAAAATTTCTCGAGTCGACTTGTCATAGGCCAAGGCTCTCATTTTTTTAAAACTTCTTGAGCTGACTCGCTATAGGTCGAGACTTTTCCCTTACCAGAATCTTTTCAAAATCTCTTGAGCCTACTTGCCTTAGGTCGAGGCTCTCCCCTTACCATAATATTTTTAAAATCTCTCGAGTCGACTCGCCATAGGTTGAGACTCTCTTTTCCATCCTCTTTTATCTTGAAATCATCCACACTCGTCACCCAGAAGTGTCTAAACACTTACCTAGATATTAAGTTGGTTACTTTTCCCATCTTTCTAAAATCACCTTTCAGACAACCAATCATTGGTTCAAGGTATCTAGTTTGCATAAACACCTTTCTGCTTATGGTCTAGATTACCCGTCATGGTCATCACTAAAAAAAAAATCACAGATTTGCCCGACTTTTCTAAGACAACCTTAGGATCCTGTCAAAGTTTCTGTTAGACCTTCTTAGGATGGCCTTCGAAACCCACTAAATAATCATTTCGCAACCTGCAAGTCACTTTGTTCCCAAATCACATTTAAAGAATTGACATCGCATGCAAATTGTATTCATAATATACACGGAGCAAACCCATAAATCTACCATCTGTTCATGCATCATCACAAATCATCCATAACATATAGTTCATGAATCCCAAACATGCATATATAAACATGCATCATCTGTGCACACAACATCCATACATATGCAATCATCCGCAGTCATACACCATCATGCATAACCGAGCTAATGGCCCCTCCTCCTTTGCATCCGTCAAGGGTCATTCACCAAGCATTTTTGCTCTTCAAAGATATCAAGCTGAGTTGAAAAACTAGAGATAGTAACCTCCATCCGATGGGCCACCCTATGAGTTTGCCGAGCATAATCCAAAATAATATGCATGAGAAAGCAAAATCATATTTACTAAGGATCATTTCCGAAAGTAAAAGGAAGGTCCAATCAAGGGCATCACATTCATTTTTACTTAGGATCATTTTTGAAAGTAAAAGGAAGGTCTCATCAAGGGGGCATCACCTCCAATTTTACTAAAGGATCATTTTCGAAAGTAAAAGGAAGATCTCATAAAGGGCATACCCTATGAGTCATCATTTTCTACCTAAAACAATTGAGTTACCTTTATCTCTTGTCAGAGGCATCACCTCCAAAATTGTCAAGTCATATTCAAAGTTACCTTCTTAGCTGAAGCAGCTAAATGACCCTCTATCCATCATCAGTGACACGTAAGCCAAATACTCATTGCATTAAGCCAAACAAATCCCTTTCAAAAACCCATTAACTCGAGTGGCATCCCGCAAAATCCAACTAACAAAGTGTTACCTCCATAGTCCCTTTAACCTCAATAAAATCTCCTCAAGCTTACCAAAAGGTTCAACCCACCATCCTCAAAGTCCGAGCAAATAATTATTCCCAAAGCCCAAACCCATTTTGGCATCCTTATCTCTCTAAGCCCGAATTCATTTCTCTAAACCCACTTTCACACAATCATCCCTAAATCACCAAACATTCGTTGAAGCCTAAAAACCCTTTTTTGTGGAAAATATTTCAATACCAAAGTAAACCCTTTGGTCCAAGCCAGAATCAATCAAAGTTAAACCCATTTGTTGTTAAAGTGACCGAGTAACCTTTCTTTCAAGTCATTACCCCTAAAAGTGGGGCTTCTCCCAAGAAACCCTCTTAAATCAGACACCTTCCTAAATCTGATCAATACCTTTCAGAATGATTCCCCCCTCCTTAATGCCATAGTGGCAGTCTCATCTTCAAAAAAATCCCAAGATTGCCTCTAAGACTCATGTCTTTCAATCAATTGACAACCTTTGCATAGAGCAAGGTCCCCCATCTTAAGACAACCTTCGAACAGAGCAAGGCTCCCTTTTTCATACAACCTTTGTGCAGAAAATGTTCCCCTTTTCAGACAACCTTTGCACATAGTAAGGTTTTCCCTTTCCAGATAATCTTTGCATGAAGCAGGGTCCTCCACCTCTCGAGCCGACTTGCCATAGGCCGAGGCTTTCCTTTTACCAAAATCTTTTCAAAATATCTCAAGCCGACTTGCCATAGGCCGAGGTTCTCCTTTTACCAAAATCTTTTCAAAATCTCTCGAGTCGACTCACTTTAAGCCGATGCTCTCCTCTTACCAAAGTCTTTTAGAAACCTCTCGAACCAACTCGCCATAGATTGAGGCTCTCCTCTTACCAAAACCTTTTCAAAATCTCTCGAGCCGACTCGCCATAAGCCGAGGCTTCCCTCTTAACAAAATCTTTTCAAAAACCTTTTGAGCCGACTCGCCATAGATTGAGGTTTTCTCTTCTGTCCCAATCATTTCAAATCCCCAAAGATATTGGGGGCATCTTTTTTATCCCAATCATTTTAAATCTCCCAAAGATACCAAGAGTGTCTTCCTTTATCAGTTAATCCACCCATAAATGTCTAAAAACTGTCACTTAGATATCTTTGTGGTTCCTTTTCCCGCCTCTCTATCAAAATCCTTTAAAATTCCACCTATAAATGTCTAGAAAATGATCACCTAGACATCCCTGTGGTTCACTCACCCCACCTTTTTATCAAAGTTAGTCACATTCTCCACCCGTAAATGTTTAGGAATGATTGCTTAAACATCTCTGTGGTTCCTTTTGCCATCTTCCTTTTCGACTGTCTCTCACCCAAACATGTCCAAGCACTAACTTAGATATCACTTTGGTTTTTTGTACCATTCCTTCTCCTGAGTTGACTATCATCAGAATTGCCTTACAGACAAGACAATTCTAATGAGGGGGCAGCTGTGAACCCTCAATTTTGCACTCTCATGATGCAGTCACAACTTGACACCTGCTAAATTTAGTGTGTTACGCAGAGCTAGTACGGCGATCCCACTAGCTAGTTAGAGGGCAGGGTTCAAAGGGGCAGCGCCTCGGAGCAAAAAATGGGCTTTTAGGCATCATACTATAAGGGTAAATAATTTTGAATCTACTGCCATTGACTGATAATTTTTCAGAGCCTAGAAAGCCCCAAAAACTGACCTGGAAGTTCCAAAAATGGATCCATCGACGGATCGGCCGGCCTCCCTAGTGGAACCGTCAACCATTCCAGCGGCTGTCTCCAGAAAGGCCAGAGGCTCCGCTTTGTCCCTCTGCGTAGAGCCTTTCTGCCACGCTAGGGTTGCTAGAGTCAGAGCCGCCGGGGAGGCAAGAGGCTCTGCGCAAAGCCTTAGTGGAGCCTCCGGCTTTTCCACTGGCTTGTCCCCCTTGCACCCAAAATGACATTTTTACCCCTTTCCCCCATCCTTTTGGTCTTTTTATATTTCTCCTCCCCAAAATACCCCCACCTCACTTTGAATAGGCCTTCCCATCCACCATTTCAAGACACCCCTTAAGCTTGTGTTAATAGCTATCCATTTGCTTCTTCTTATCTCTCTCTCTAATTAATCTCTCATACTCTCTAGGAGTAGCCCCTAAATTAATTAATTTCTCTTTGATTTTAATTAATTTTAGGTTAATTAATCATATTAATTAGTTAATTAATTAATTATTTTAATTAAGTAATTAATCTTTTTTTAGTAATTAATCTCCTATAGGGTTAATTTAATCCAATCCACCATCCCATCCTCCTTGGGCTAATCTCAGTTAATTCACTCTCCTTGAGTAGGATTCCCACATTCTGATTTCGATAAAATAGAACTTCGGTCCGGAAAAACACTCCACCCACTCAAAATCTCCTAAAGAGAAGGTATAACATCTTCTCTCACCCACTCCAAAATCCCACCAAACCAAATCAAATCAATATGACCAATCACTAAACCCCTTCACCTCATAGTGGAATGAACTACGTGGATTTTAATCCTTATCCAATGGTGTACTTAGGCACGCTTGGAATTTAACTCCAAGCCTCAAATCCAAATTCCAATCAATCCCCTTCCCCTTTTATTTTTTAATGTCAATCCATTTTAAATGTAAATTTTAATTAATGCAATTAATTAATTATTTTGGAGTTAAGGAGCGACTTGCGGTTCTTCTAAAATCCATAAGGACTAAAGAGAACACTCTTCTTAGCATATGGATGTTTTCAATTACTTGCTCTTTACTTTTTTCATGCACTCATAATTATGTCATGATCATGCATTTTAAATCGTCATTAATACTTGTCATCCATGAAATCAATTTTCAAGTCAAATAAAACTTAAGAGCCAAATTTAGATTATTTTAAAACCAAAAAGCTAGTCCCTGAACTCAACTTGGTTCAAAGGCTAATGATCTTATCCTTAGGTAAATTAATTTAAAATTAATGAATTAGAGTCAAATTGAGTTTTTTCTTAATTTTTTCATTAAAAATAAATCATGGTGGTGACTCCCAAATCCTTTCAAAAATCAAATCAACTTTCCTAACGATAGCCGTTCTAATCGTGAGCACCGAAACTCATACCTAAACCCCTTAAAAATCATTTGCCTTTCCTTAAGGCTCCCGAGCAAGGGGGGAGTTCGAGCCAGACCTCACAAGGGGGAGGCCTTTTTCTCTTCGACTCCTTCTGAATAGGCTTTACCACTCCTTTCCCTTTGCTAAGAGGAGAAGGAGGGGGAGGAGGCAGAACATTCCCCTTATGGATGAAAATTCCTCCATGAGAAGCAGCAGGGCGAGATGCACCAGTCCTTCCAACAACAGGAACTGTAGGATCAGAGGGCTTGACAAGTCTCCTCCCTATTCCAGGAACCTCCACCTCTACCTGAGGCAACTTTATCTGAGACTGCTTTGCTTTCCATAACCTTTAACAAGCGGAGAACCGAAGTTAGCTTTGACTCGCGCCCTTAATCTCCCTGTGGAAGGGTTCATAACATGAAGCTCAGAGTCAGGAATATAAGCCTTGGGAGATACTCCGGCAATCACCTTTAAGAAATCCTGATAATGCTCAGGATTCTTCGCCTTCACTACAAAAGTGAATGAAGGAAGATAAATGATAACTCTAGTTTTTTAAAGTTATTTTACCTGTTTAAACTCAAATTTTAGTTCAGTTCTTGAGAATTTAATATTATTATTATTTATTTTGAAAAATAAATAATTATAATAATTTATAAATAAATTATAACATGTTTTTAGTATTTTATTTTATTTTATTTTGCAGAATAAAGAGAATTTCGAGATGTTATACAAAGGAGATGGAGATTGTCAATAAATATGGATGCCTAAATTAGGTTGTCTAATTTAGACAAATTGTCAAATGTGAGTGCCTAAATTAGGTTGCCTAAATTTTGTTGACTAATTCAAGTCAATTTTGTTAATTAACCAAGCCAATTTTGTTGACAATAAAGATGATAATGATGCAAGCAATGATGCAAAATGGTGGAAAAAAGAAGATGAAAATTGCCTATAAATAGGCATTACCACCCCTCTTTCAAGATCATTCAATAAAAGAAACAAATAGATATAGAAATTTATATTTTCTTAGTTTCATTTCTTTTATTTTCATTTTGATCAAGAAGAGAAGTTTTGGAGCTCATCTACACCAAAGATTGTATCCCAAAAAGAGTTCTTTCTAAACTTTTATTCTTCAATTCAATAATAAGTTATTATTATGTTTTCTATTAGATTAATTGTTAATTTAATTATTTTTTCTTTTTAATTATGAGTAGTTAAATTTCTTCTCTAAGATTTAGATGTAATCTTTTGATTTGCCTAAAACTATCTTTGTTTAATTGATTTAGTTTTGATTATTGAAATTGATCTTTTATTTTAGAACTTAATTAATGCTTGTGAATAATTGATCACTATTTGCATGTTTAAAAATATTATGTGAAGTAGCGAGAGTGGAAGCATAATATTAGTTCATTAAGATATTAGACCTAGGGAATGTGTTGCTTAGAGATAAGAACACTATTTTGTGATTAATTAAAGGATTTCCATATAACTTAATGGGTTTTTGTTAATTGCTTGTGATCACGAAAGTACACATAAGGTTAACATAAATACTTGTATTGTGTCTTGAGAGAGAACATCATATAATTTAGGGAAATCTAATCATTAATTCCAATGAAATTAAACCAATCTAGAGAACATAAAAAAAATCATAGGTAATCAATTGATGAAATCTAAATCCTAGGTTTTTTTTCATATATTGAATTTATCTTTTAATATTTGTTTTTATTTTCTTCTTTTATCTCAACTAAATCAATTTTCTAAATAATAGAGTAATTATAATTTTGGTACTTGACAATACCTTTCATATGGAATCGATACTCTATTCACACACTATTAGTTGCCCACGATCTGTACACTTGCAGATTTAGCACAACATCTTAGTGATCTGAATTTCTAACTTCACAGTTCTAAAGACGACTATAGAATCAATCAAAAACTTGTAAGTATATTGTAAGTATATATAAAAGCTCTACGTTCTTGTTATTAGTTTTATTGTTAATTTGTTGTTATTTTACTTTTTGTAACAATGTTTTCTTAATAATACCTCAAGATTTGATCATGAAGATACTTGCAAAATTACCTGTCAAGTCACTAGCACGATTCAAGAGCCTATGCCAATCATGGTGCTCGATGATCAACGACTAAAATTTTGCTAAACTTTATTTGAAACTGTCTAGATTGTTGGTATTCTTTAAATCTCACTGTGAGTCACTTGATTATTAAGCACTAATAGAAAATAGCAATGATGATCATGAATTATTGACGAATCTCAAGTTTCCATTGAATAATACAGATATCAGAAGTTATCAATTTCATGGTATCCATAGGGATGGCAGCGGGGCGGGGCGGGGCGGGGCGGGGTGGAGTGAGGGCGGGAGTACCATCCCCCATCCCCATCTTAGCGGGGAATCCCCATCCCCATCCCCGCCTTACAAACGGGGACAATTTAGTCCTCATCCCCATCCCTGCGAGGATCCCCGTTCGCCACTTGAATTTTTTTTTTTGCCTTATCTTAATTCAATTTTTGATACTTTTAGATAGTATAATTTAATGTATAAAAATTTAAACATATTTAGACATACAAAGTATCAACCAAACAAAATTAAAATGTAAATACGCCTAATATATTAAAAATGTTCTACAATTTTATTTAATAAAACATTAAAAAATTCAGTATACATAAAAGCATGAGAGTACTTAAATAAATTTCTTAAGAGTTGTAATGATGTGAAAGAATTACAAAAAAAGAGTGATAAAATTAAAAATCCTTATACATGTGTTTATATATATATATATATATATTAAAAATAATTATGTAAATATAATATCGGGTTTCCACGGGGACGGAGATGGGGATCCCCGCGGGGTGGGGAATACACTCCCGTTCCCGCCCCATCCCCACTAACAGGGAAGAAATTTCCTCCATTCCTACCCTCATGGGGATAAAATTTGGGGAATCCCCGCTCCGTTCCTGGCAAATTCCCACAGGGAACAGGGATTCCCCACCCCATTGCCATCCCTAAGTATCAATAGTTTGATATGCATTGATGGTGACATAAACATAAAGTTTTTTTTTTTTAAAAAAAAAAATTTATGGAACCCAACAACAAGAGATATTAGAACATTGCCTCAACCTAACATCTATAAATCAAATTCTTATTGGACTCGTATTATATGGGGGTGTTAATATGGCTATCAGAAACAGAGACATAAATGGAATGATTTTGTATATTAATTATGTGTTTTTACAAGAGAGAATTACATTTATTTATAGAGTTAGTATGCACAATTTGAGCCATGATTCAAGGAGAGTTAGTGACTATAGGTTGGAAGAAGCACATAGTTAATGAGTTGGAGTTTGAAATGGTGCAAGTAGGTGCACATGATGAGGATGCATTGTTGACTCCATTTTTTCATATTTTCACATTAACACCCCCCCTCTCCCCCTCAAACTTAAGGTGGTACAGTTGATGCCAGCTTGAGTTTGCTAAGTAGATCTTGAAAACAAGTGGGAATATGTGTTTTCGTGAAGATATCAACTGTTTGATTAGTAGAGGAGACAAAATGCAAAATTATGGTGCCTTGAGTAACATAGTGGCGAACAAAGTGGCAGTCGATCTCAATGTTTTTTGTTCGTTCATGAAAAACATCATTGTGAGAGATTTGTATTGCACTTTTATTATCACAGTGGATTGTAGTTGCAGAAGAGTGTGTGATACCTATATTAGTGAGTAACCATCAAAACCAAAGTAATTTAGATGTGGCATCAGCAAGAGCACGATACTCAAATTTTGTGCTAGATAGAGCAACAACAGTTTGCTTTTTACTCGCTAAGAAATAAGAGAATCACCCAAGAAAAAATAATAACCTACAGTAGAACGATGATCTGTTAGATCACTAGCCCAGTCAGCATCAGAATATCCAGATAACACCAAAGAAGAGTTAGCAGAGAAGTGTAAATCATGAAACAGAGTTACTTTAATGTATCGTAGAATCCGAATCACTGCAGCATAGTGAGTTGAGCGAGGAGCAGTCATGAATTGACTGACCAAATGAACAACATAAGAGATGTCAGGTCTAGTGATAGTGAGATAAACTAGACTGCCGACTAGTTGGCGATACAGAGTGGGATTATCAATAGGAGTTCCATCTAGAGGAGTGAGTTTGCAATTAAGCTCCAAAGGAGTTGATACAGTTTTACTGTCAGTAAGACTTACTTGAGAAAGTAGATCAGAGACATACTTTGCTTGAGACAGATAATAGCCTTGAGAATTATGAGAAACTTCAAGACCCAAAAAATAACTGAGAGAACCAAGATTCTTTATTTCAAAATGTTAATTAAGATAACGTTGCACTTCTGAAATACCAGATGTGTCACTACCTGTTACGGTAATATCATCAACATAAAGTAACAAAATGACAATGCCATGGTCAGTGTGACGAATAAATAATGCGGAATCATATTTATTAGAGACAAAGCCAAATTGAGTAAGGGTTTAACTGAATTTGGCAAACCATGCCCAAGGAGCTTGTTTTAATCCATACAGAGCTCGTCGAAGCTTACAAACTTTATGAGTAGAATATCCAGGAGGAGGTTTCATATAAACCTCTTCAGACAAATCACCATTAAGAAAGACATTTTTGACATCCATCTGAAAAAACCTCTTTTGAAATGCCAGATGTGTCACTACCTGTTACGGTAATATCATCAACATAAAGTAACAAAATGACAATGCCATGGTCAGTGTGACGAATAAATAATGCGGAATCATATTTATTAGAGACAAAGCCAAATTGAGTAAGGGTTGAACTGAATTTGGCAAACCATGCCCAATGAGCTTGTTTCAATCCATACAGAGCTCGCCAAAGCTTACAAACTTTATCAGTAGAATATCATGGAGGAGGTTTCATATAAACCTCTTCAGACAAATCACCATTAAGAAAGACATTTCTGACATCCATCTGAAAAATTTTCCATTTACGAACAGCAGCAATGGCTAATAGATTGTGAACAGACGTTAGTCTGGCAACTGGAGAAAATGTTTCTTCATATTCTATTCCATATTCATGATTATAACCCTTGGGTACTAAATGAGATTTATAACGTTCAACATACCCGTCAGAATGAGTCTTGATTTTATAAATTCATTTACAGCTAATAGGTGTCTTTGCTAGAGGAAGATCAACGAGATCCCAAGTATGAGTTTGCTCCAAGGCTTGGATTTCTTCAGTTATAGCTTGTTACCAAAGAGGGTTAGTACTTGCCTCACGATAAAAGTAAGGCTCATGAAGGGTGGCAATAGTAGAATAACAGTGATAATCTCTAAGGTAACTAAGAGTTTCTTTTACTCGAGTAGATTGATGAAGAATAGGTACAGGTTCAAGATCAACAGTGGTAGCAGGTTCAGGAGGGGCAGGTGGGCATGTATCAGTTGAGAGAGTATCAGAATCAACAACATCAGAACGAGGAAATAACTCAATAGAGGAATTTGTAAAAAAGAAGGAGTCAGTAGTAACAGAATTGTGAAACTTAAAAAGAGAGGAGAACATTGTGGTTTCCCAAAAGTAACATGACGAGAAATGCGTAATTTATTAGAAATAGGATCCCAACAACAATATCCTTTGTGTTCAATCCCATAACCTAAAAAACAACATAAACGAGAACGAGGTTCCAATTTTGTATGTTCATGGGGTTGCAGAAGAACAAAATTGGCACAGCCAAAAGGTTTATGCATTTTATAATAAAAAATTTTACCATACAGTTTTTTAAAGGGAGATAAATTTTGGAGAACTAAAGTAGGGACCCTATTAATGTTATAAATAGCAGCGGGAGCTGCTTCTCCCCAAAATTTTTCTGGGCATGAGGCAGAGTTAAGAAGTGCACGAACAGAGTCTAAAATGTGAATATGCTTTCGTTCAGCGCGGCCATTTGTTGGGAAGTATGAGGACAAGAACGTTGAATGACCGTGCCCTGTTAAGTAAGATAATGAAGTAACAAGGAATCTTTATATTCCATAGCATTGTATGTTCGAAGAGTTTTAATAGTACTGAAAAACTGAGTTTTAATCATATTTGCAAATGTAATATAGATTTGAGGTAACTAAGATCGATTTTTCAAAAAATAAATTCAAGTAAAACAAGAATAATCATCAATAAATAAGACAAAATAACGATAATCATTTATTGTAGAGATAAGGGAAGGTCCTTAAATATCAGAATGAATTAAAGCAAATGGAGTATCAGAAATAGAATTATTATTATTGAAAGATAATGCAAGTTGTTTGGCAAGTTGACAATCGAGACACTTAAAAGACTCAAATTTCGTAGATCCTAACAATTCATGAGAAATTAAAGACTGAAGTTTACTAGCGAAAGCATGACCAAGGCGAAGATGCCATTGGTAACAGGAAGAAGTGGTAGTAGTAGTATCAGCCGACACAAGTCGTTATGGAAGATGAAGAGATACAAGCTCAAATAACCGACCCACCCTGCGACTCGTCCCAAGAATCTGTTCCAATTGTGGATCTTGTACCTGACAACCAGAAGGAGAAAAAATAACATTTAGTCCTTTTTCACATAACTGACCAATAGAGACAAGATTGAGTGATAGGTTAGGAATACAGTAGGTGTCAAAGAGGCTAAGATTGGGGGTAGATGTATGACCAATATGAGTGATGTGCATCTTATCTCCATTTGCTGTGTGTATGGGTGGTAAGGAAGAGGCAGGTTTGGCGAAAGATAAGAGATTAATATCAGTGGTCATATGGTTACAACATGCAGAGTCGAAAACCCAATGAGAATTACCTGGAGTTACAGACATGGCGGCAGATTGATTAGAAGAGATAACCTGTTTGAGTAAAGCCTCAATATCACCCATAGTGATAGCGGAGGACTTTTCTGTGGCAGCAACAGTGACGGAGGTGGATCCAGATTTGGAGAAATTTTTGGATTTAGAAAATCCACCTTTTGGTCACGGTGAGCGAATTGGACAATGCTCAAGAATGTGACAATGACCATGACAATATCTGCATTCTACAGTGGGGCAGTTAGCAAAACTATGACCAGGTTGATTACAATTCTTACACAGTTGACTGCCAGATCTTGAATTTGAGGACCGAGTAGTTGCAAGGGCCAGTTAAGAGGTTGGTTGTTTTCCGAGACCAAGTCGAGTCTCCTCAAAGATAATTTCTTGGATAACTGTATCCAAGGTGGGAAGAGGATGCCGATGTAGCAGAGAGGCGTGAACAGCTTCATAATCGGGTCGAAGAGCCATAAGAACTTGAATCAGATGAAGATGGTCTTCACTGATCTTGACTTGAGATAACTGATTCCAGATCGGTTGAACTTGAGCAAGAAAGTCATTTACAGACTGACTAGATTCTTGTTTGAGATTGTGGAGAGTGGTCTACAGCTGAAAATAATGTGCAAGACCAGTAGTTTGATACATGTTTGCTAAGAAATCTCAAATGGCTTTTGCACTGTCATATTGAGCAAACTGAATGTGAATGGCAAGAACAGATGTATTCCAGAATCATGTGATAATCTGATGGTTTTTACTATCCTAATCTTCAAGGCAATCAACAAATTTGATATTAGATTCATCTGGTGCTTTTGTTGGTATGGTGATATTTCCAGTGATAATTCGCCAAAATTTTCGATCAATCAAGAAACTTTTCATTCCTTGAACCCACAAGTTATAGTTAGATTCCTTCAGAACTATTGCAATTGGTTTTGTAATATCCGATTTCTCCATTTTAAGAAATATGAATTGAAATCAATTCACAGAGTCAGAATTTGGAAAAATAGACACCAAAAATAGATTCAGGAGGCCAAAACACTTCAGGAACCGGTTTAGTTTTATTGAAAATCGGGCTGAAAAAGGTTGAACCGGTCAGTCAAAGTATATTGAACTGATTTAGTCAGAGGCTGAACCAAGAGGCGGATCGAACCAGAAGAGAGCGTGGATCGGGTCGAATCAGCGCAAGGTTGTACAGAACTGAAGTGGACGTAAGCCTCACTCTGGCTGACGTGTCGACACGTGTTAGAAATGCAATGGTACACGTGTCGATGATGTGGTGATTGACACGTGGCAGATGGTGGCCTGGTTGCTAATGTGGCGATGATGTGGATTGACAGGTGCTGACGTTGCGCTGAGCTGGCTTGTCTTCAACCTCCAGACTGCGTGTGCGATGAGTGATCTCAGTCGCAGTGACTTCTCCCGGCGCGTGAGGGTGCATCTCTGGTCAAATGAAGCTCTGATTGGTGTCAAAATTCTTTTGATGGGGAGAGCTTTCCAATGATATGGTCAAAAAAAATTTTGGGTGTGTGCATGGAAATTTTTCAGAAGGGGCAAAATTTCTATCTCAAAAAAAATATATTTTTGAGCAAAAATGGCTGGAATTTTTATTTTAAATGAGTATGGGCTCTGATACCATGTTAATATGGCTATCAGAAACAGAGACATAAATGGAATGACTTTGTATATTAATTGTGTGTCTTTACAAGAGAGAATTATATCTATTTATAGAGTTAGTATGCACAATTTGAGTCATGATTCAAGAAAAGTTAGTGACTATAGGTTGGAGGAAGCACATGATTAATGAACTGGAGTTTGAAATGGTGCAAGTAGGTGCACATGATGAGAATGCAATTGTTGACTCCATTTTTTCATATTTTCACATTAACAAGGGGTTTGGTTATGATGAATTTAATGATGATTATAAGGTAATAGCAATAGCTTGGGAATTGTCATTGAGAAATATTAATCCTAAAGAAATCAAAATTGAGATTTTTACTCTTAAAACAAATATTTGGAGATCGATTCATATTCAAGACTTTAAGCATCGTATTAGACCATGTGTTCAAGGTGTCTTTTTTGATGGAGCTTTTTATTTTGTAGCATATCATTCTAATTCTATTATTGATGATAGTCGATACTTGGTTGTTAAGAATTTAATTGAAGAATGAAATTTTATGTAATTATTTTTTATTAATTTAATAATCACATATATCATCATGTTAAAAAGTAATTTCAAATTTTACAAAGAAAAAAAGGATTATTATGATTGTTAAGAATTTAATTGAATAAAATAAAAAAAATAAAAGGACAAGAAAAAAAAAAGGCCTATTGAATAAATTTACCCAAACTTTATGTTTTTTTTTGCACTTATACCCCATATTCAAAAAATAGATAATTTTAGTCTAATTTAAATAAGTTTTTGCAATTGTATTCCAAAACTCAAAATTGAGAAAAAATAAAAGTTTATTGAACAAATCTACCCCGAATTTTACATCTTTTTATAATTATACTCTATTTAAAAAAAAAAAAAAGAAGATAATTTTACCCCAATTTAAACAGCTCATTATAATTGTACCCAAAAATCAAAATTGAAAAATATATTTTATTCTTATTTAAATAAAAAATATTTTTTTCATTTTTTTCTCTGTTTATTTTCTGAAATCATCTATTTCCTTAAAATTTTGCAATATAAAATAAAAATGCATCTATTATATATATAACACGAATGACATCTCTACTTATTATTAAATTTTGATATAAGGTAAATGACGTTTATACTATTTAATTTATTAAGTTCAATAGGTTTCTCATAAATATAAAAAGAACAATGTGTTATAAACTAAGGGCAAATGAAATTTAAGATTTTATTTAGATTTTGACTAATATATAATAAAGTGTTGTTAAACTAAGGCTCAAGGATATAATTGAGGTAAAATTATCTATTTTTTATAAATAGGATATAATTGTAAAAAAAATATAAAATTTGGGGTAAATTTATTCAATAGGCAAGAAAGTTTATTATTTTTTTTTTCCAATTTTGATTTTTAGGGTACAATTGCAATATTTTTTTTTAAAATTAAGGTAAAATTGCCTATTTTCTGAAAATGAAATATAATTGCAAAAAAATGTAATGTTGGAGATAGATTTATTCAATAGGCAAAAAAAAAAAAAAAAAAATGAGCTTTACAATTTTGTAGGGACATTACATGGCAGCGTTAACCTTTATTTCAAGAGTTTTAAAACAGCTGTTGATCTACTTCTTCTTAGGTATTCTTATTATTTTTTAATTTATGGAATAAGAGATAATAAATGAAAGAGTTATAATTTATAAATGATTGTTATTATATATTGGATCGCTAATATATTTTATGTAATTGATTTTAGAACAAAGGACTTTAAATTAATTAGACCAATACTAATAAGATTGTTGGTTGACAATTTGAAAGAAGATATATATATATATATATATATATATATATATATATATATATATATATATCTAGAATATGTATTATTTTAAGTTTCATTCGAATAGAACTCTATATATGAAAGAAGACTGGTTAATTAATTAACCTAATAAATTTAATTAAAAGAAAGAAGGCTCAATAATAATTCCTACTTCTATACAAAGAAGACCTAAATTTTTTATCTATATATATATTAATTTTTAAGAAACTAAATCTAACTATTTCTTTTAAGATTCGTAGCTTCTTTGCATGATGCTCTTAAATTGATGAATGAATAGCCAACATACGGTGGTGATTCACTAATAACAAGGTGAAAAAAAAAATGGTATTTATAAATGCACTTTCTCTCCTTTTTTTCCTTTTTTTTCTTCTTCAAATTAAGTTAACTTTATTAGTGATCGATTATAGATTATTTTAATTAAAATTAAAATAATCATATATTACTATAGAGTATATCGATAAAGTAGTTAGCTTGATAATTATATATCATTTATATAAGTAATAATTATGTATTATTTTTTGTATAGTGATACTTATTTTAAGTATTCATTCTGAGTTTCTTTTTACTATATATAAAGATTTTATGATTGTATGGTATTTGAATTTTAAGATCTTTTGTGTATTTAATTATGACAAAAATTCTAAGTGTCTGTATAATGAATCATATCTTTTATATTGGGAAATTTAATTAGTGACCAATCTAGAAATTTTGTTTAGTGAAATCACTATAATGTTTTTAGTATAAATAATTATAAATTATAAATTGACAACTTGTTTTGGTATATATGAACAAAATTTTATATAGAAGTCTATCTTTTGGCATGAACAAATTCACATAAATTCTAGGAATTTTCAAGTAAATTTGAAGTTTAGTAGAAAAATTTAATGGACATAAACAAGTTTATTCAAATAATACTATTTATAATTAGTATACTAAAAAAATACTTTCATTCCAATACAGGTTTTTCCGAGTTAAACTTTCCTTGATTGCGCAAAATAGAATATAAAGATGAGAGGTGGAAAAGTAACAAGGGAGAAAGTAGCAGCAACAAGACGTTTGTTTAAGTATTTTTTTAATTTCATCATTCCTACAAAGGTTTTCTTCTTTCTGGCTCCTATATATTATATATTATAATCTATTTCGCGAAAAATATTTTTTTCATATATTTTTTTTAATATTTGGAACGTTTCAGAAGATTAGTCTATGAAAAATATTTTTATGATCAATAGAAAACTACTATCATTTTTAAGGAAAATGACTCATTTTTTCAAAAGAAAAAGGGGAAGTTATTTTCAAGAAAAGTTATTTTTCGAATTTTGACAAATTTCTTATAATGAAAGAAAATATGTAAACACTCACTTATTTAATCACCAATTACCGATGATTACCACCAGTGACTACCAATGAACACAACTGGTCGTCATCAGCTTCTAGCGACCACCATAATTTATTATTTTTATTATGTGTTTTTTCTCATATTTAACAATAGAATTTAAAAAATATATATGGTATTCTTATAAATTTAAACATATTTATGGTTTTACAAATTGAAACTTTTAATATTTTAACTACTTTTTAATAATATAATCAAATAATAAAAAATTAGTTCTTTAGAAATATTATTTTCTGCGCTTAATTAAAACTCTTAATTATCTCAATAATTTATCTATACTAATTATTAGCTATTTGTTATTTGTTTTCAGTCCATCAACAAGCTAAAAAGCTTACTAGATCTACCTCATGATTTGATAGTGGAGATACTCGCAAAACTCCCTGTTAAGTCTCTTGTGCGATTCAGGAGTGTTTGTAAAACATGGTGCTTAGTGATTAATAGCTTGCAATTTGCTAATAAGCTCTACCCTGGACCATCTAAATTGCTAGTTCACTTTTCATACAAGTTTCAATCTCTAAACTATGAAGCATTAATGGAAAATAATGACGAAGATAGTGCATTGAAGGATCTTGATTTTCCATTGAAACATGTCTCAAACTTTCAGTGTTATGGTACGTGCAACGGCTTATTATGTGTAGGTATTTTCAATACATTAAAACTTTATTTATGGAACCCAACAACAAGAGATCGATTGTAAAGCATTACCGAAACTTAACCACTACCAACCAATTTTGGATTTGTTTTATGATTGTGGACTTGGCTATGATGAATCTTGTCAAGATTACAAGGTAGTAGCAATAGCTGGTGCAGCAAGCTTAATTGGTCCCTATAAAGAAATTGAAGTTGATATTCTTACTCTAAAAACAAATGCTTGGAGAAGAATTGTGATTCAGGATTACTTTAAGTATGTTATTATTAGTCCTTTTCATGAAAAGATTTTTGTCAATGGAGCTTTTCATTGGATTGCATATACTCCTGATGATATTAATCGAGACTTGATTATTGCCTTTGATATAGAAAAAGAGATATTTTTAGAGGTGCAGCCACCAAATTTAGAGCATCAACATCGTTTCAGAGATTTAAGCACTATTGGAGGATATCTTTGTTTATGCAATAAGTATGTTTCAAGAGAATGTGGAATTGAGATATGGATAATGAAGAAATATGGTGTGAAGACTTCTTGTATTAAGTGGATGACTATTTCTCCTGAAAATCACATACAAAATAGTTCTTGTATTAGTTTTAGACCAATTTGTCTTTCGAGAAACAAATAATAGAAATTTTTAATGATCAAAATTTAGTAAAATATGATATCCAAAAACAGAATTTCAAATTTATGATGTCTTATCGTTAGAAGAATGTGTGTTTACTTACGAAAAAACTTTTTAAGAAGAGTTTAATTTCACTAAATTTATGACTATCATCAATCAAATTCAGTCCAATTCAATACTCAGTTTCTATTTTATGTTTTTTATTTTTTATTTTTTATTTTAAATCTATTTCATAGTTGCTTGCCATACCTTATGTATATTTTTTTGTTTGCAATCAATTAATTATTTTCACACATATTGCTTGCACATTGAGAAAGTTTTTGATGTTTCGTTTTTTGTTGCAATTTCTTTTTGTTAAAAATTTTTGTTATATCTATACATAGTTGAATAGATTTAGAAATTATTTTAATTGTAATTATATTCATATGATTAAAATTGAAATGAAAATTAGTCCAATATACATATTGTTTTTTTAGTCACTCAGAATCACTAATTAAATTCAATTATATCAAAACTCCACATCAATCTATGATGAGTCTAATTTCAAAATTAATGTAAAATAGTTTATTTTGAAACATTATAATTTTTCTAAAACATTTGAATTCTTTTATCATTTAAGCCTTTTTTTTTTTTTTTATTAAACTCAGTTGTGTAGCACTATTGGCTAAAAGATAAATTTTGTATTTGAGAATTTCTAAGACGTATATTATTTTTTTCCCAATAATTTGAAAACTAATATGTTAGGTTTCATTTTTGTTAATAGTGTTGAATGAAGTTATTAAGAATGTAATGAAAATCGAGTTTTAAAGTTTCATAACGATTGTCATATAATTAAGTTGAATATGTAATATTAATATTAATGGTGTTTTCTATGATTACTTTGTTTTTAACAAAGTAAATTTATTTTGTTGTATTGATTATTACAAAAAATTACAATCTTCTTATATCTTTTTCGTAAATTAAACTATTTTTTCATAATTTTTCTTGACTGCGAAAAAAATTTTAATTTTACGAAAATATAACTTATTTTGTATAAAATAATAACTTTACGAAAAAGTTCATAAATTAACAAAAAAAAAAAAGAAAAATAATTTTATAATTACGAAAAAATAGTTCTCTTACGAAAAATCACAATTTTCTTATATTTTTTAGTAAGTAAAATTAATTTTTCGTAATTTTTCTTAATTGCGAAAAAATTTAATTTTATGAAAATATGACTTATTTTGTTCAAAACAATAACTTTAAAAATAAATTCTTAAATTAACGAAAAAGAAAAATAATTTCATTAATTTTATTTCATTTCGTTAATTTTATTAATTTCATAAAGTTAATTTCATTCATTTTATAAAATTAATTAATGAAATTATTCTGTTAATTTCATAAAGTTAATTAATGAAATTATTTTGCTAATTTCGTAAAGTTAATTATCAAAATTATTTTTCTACTTCATTTCGTTAAATTTATAAAGTTAATTTCGTAAAGTTAATTAATAAAAATATTTTTTTATTAATTTAGGAATTTTTTTGTAAAGTTATTATTTTATACAAAATAAGTCATATTTTCATAAAATTAAAATTTTTTTCGCAACTAAAAAGAATTATGAAAAAATAATTTAATTTACGAAAAATATAATAAAATTATAATTTTTCGTAAAAGAATCTTTTTTTCGTAAAGTAAAATAAAATAGATTTACTTTATTAAAAATAAAATAACCGTAGAAAACACCTAATATTAATACTTATTTCATGCTTTAACAAAATTACCTCATAAATTATGAGAAATGTAGAATTGAAAATTGTGTTTGTTATGCCAACATATCCAAATTAAAGATATTAATATTAACCAAAATCCAAAAACTATATATTAAGGTCAAAGTTAATAGAAAGTTAGAGACTCTCTCTTTGATGAGTCTTCTATTTTTTTTTTATATAAAATTTTGAAACTATTTATATAATTTGTTATATTTTAATTAATTAATGTAAAAATAAATAATTAAGTTTAATAAATTGAAAGTAATAAATATAGGGTGTTATTATAAATTAAAAATAATAAGTACAAAGTGTTATTAATCTGAAAATTAAAAGTCACAAATCTATATAAATTTCTATTAATTAAACCTTTTAATATCAATGAATATGTATATTTACCTTCTCTAATTATATCTATAAATTAAAATAGTACTAGGCTTCTTTCGCTCTCTCTCTTTTTTAAAGATTACTAGGTGATTTTTTTTATATCCTTCTGTTCCTTCAATTTTTTATTTTTTCTTTTCGTTTATATATATATATATATATATATATATTCTATGATATGTAAACTTATATTTACTTTAGAGTATTAAAAATTACTCTATATATACTCTTCTTATATTGGTTTTATTCAATGCTTATTTTACTGATTGTTTTTATTAATATTATTTTTTTTAATTGGAGTACTGAAAAGTTTTTTATTAGATTTAAATGGTGATTTTTATTAATTTTTTATTTAATTTTATTAAATCTTGTATGAAAATAACTTTTAATAATTTTAATATTTTTCTGCGTTAAGTACAAATTTATGCCTAATAATAATTAGCCTCAGCCAACTTAATTTGGACTTAGACAGAGTGAGCACACCATTGCTATTCAACTTTCTTTTCTATTTTTGTCAATAACATAAATTTGAATAATTTTTTTTAAGTAGAATTGTTTATCATTCCAAAATCTTGTTTGCTTTATTTTGTCTAAAAATTTAATTCGAGTTATTATCATATATATTCGGTTGTATTATAACTATCATAAATAATATATATGTACGAAAGATAATACAGTTCTTATTCAATCTTATCCTTTCATTCGTTAAAGAACGAATATAATTAGGGCACGTAAGAAGAATAGTTTCGTCGCAATACACTCGAACGATACTACTCTTAGGTCCACTAGCTTTCTTCAACATTTGGAATCATGCCAGGAAGGCAAGTAAATGTGAATATATCCTGGCAGATGCAGAGCAGATTGTTCAAACCTATTGAGGGTTTATTTTATTGGAAATACTTTAATTCTAATTCTATTTAAATAGGGCAATTGATAATCTTCTCTTCACTCTCATGTGCTAAGATTGTGAGAAATTGAGAGAGATTTTCTATAGCCCTTCAAGATGTATTGAGAGAGTGATAGGATTTAGGCATTTATACAGTAATTAATTACTCTAAGCAAGCTCAAAAATCTGCTATTTTTTGTTGACAATGGCCCAAGGTAAATTAATTTACTTTTTGTTTTCATTTGTTGTTTAAAATTATCTACCTTATTATCAAAGATCTATTGATAATATATATGTTGTGGGTGTGTGAAGTGCATGTCCTTATGGCTTACCTAATTTTGAAGCCTATCTAGAACTAGATTTTTTTTTATCCCCTAATTTTATTTATTTTTACAAGAAAATTCTTTCTTTTTTTTTTTAATTTTAAAAAAAATTCATGCATGTTCGGTGTGTATTGTGTGATTAATAGTAAAATTATATATATATATATATATATATATATATATATATCCAAAAATAAATTTTACTTTATTTTTAGAGATTTTTTCTTTATTTAATTTCGAGATAAGATTTGGATTTATCATGCATGCACAACATAAATGTCCTGAATTGTTCCATAATATATATATATATATATATATATATATATATATATATATATATATATATATATAT
>CATKHJ010888137.1:0-10890 GCA_949750685.1 Vernicia montana
CAAAGAAGAGACCTTGCTGGTATTAATGTGGTCTAAGGCCCTAGGCCTAGAACAATACAAATGTTAACATTACATTCAAGATTGATCCAATATAAAAGAAAAAGAGCATGATTAAGAGACCTTGCTGGTATTAATGTGGTCTAAGGCCCTAGGCCTAGAACAATACAAATGTTAACATTACATTCAAGATTGATCCAATAAAAAAGAAAAAGAGCATGATTAACTATGAAGTCTAGGTCTAACCTACCCATTTGAGGGTTAAAATACATGGGCTTCAAGCCCACCAGACCAAGAAAATTACAAAAGAATCTCTGACGACTACTCTCTATTATAGGATCGACCTCCTTCTCCACCTCCACTTCCTCTGCCAATTGTGGCTGCAAATGGACTTGGAACACCTTCAAGATCAAGGAATCTTCTGTTGGATCAATTAAAAAAGCTGAGTACCATTCAGATATTGAGTTTGCCCTCCATTTTATAACGGATTCGAGCCACCCAAAACATGAAACTTCAAAGCTCATCCAAATCAAATCCAATATACCCAAATTAGTTCAATGATAAACTGGCATAGAGCATATCGAAGGAAAAACGACTATGCTCCTACAAACTCCATCACCGGCCCCAACGGTCTCTTCCCCCTCCTCCCTACATTTATCCACCGACAAATTTGCTAGAGGATGATAGAGGAAGGAGAGCCGAACAACACCGGACTCCACCAAGGCTCGAACAAGTGGCCAGATCCAAATCAAAGCAACAAAATCCCTAAAATACCAAAGCCCATACTGGATGGGAGATAGAAACACCATAAAAATGGCAGAAACCCTTTTATTATTGGTACAAACTAAAACAAAAACAAAGAAAAGCTGAAAAAAGGGAAAAGATGGGGTTTCCCTCCGGTGGCTGGAGTCACCAGAGGGTCCCCCCACTATGAACCCTAGCCAAAAGAACAAAGTATTCTAAAGAGAGGTTAGAGAGAACCTAACCAACTAACGCCTTCAAGTATCACAACTTAAAAAACCCTAGCCGCCGTCTCTCCTTCTCCTTTTCTCTCTAGTTCTCCCTTAAGTTTAATTTCTTGAACCACCGTCGATCTTCTCTTTTGATCGACAGTGGTTCTAATATTTTATGTTAGATTTGATATGGATAGTCTCATCCCTACTGTTGTTACCACATCCACCACTAGCTCCATTCATTCGTCATCTATTTACGCGTCTTTCTCTACCGTTGCTCGACGCTCTTTATGCTCGATCTCATTCTCTGCTTCCTTGCTTCCACCGTCGCTTCTCCATCTCCGTTTTTACTATATGCTTATGGATGAGTATGTGTTTACTATTGTTAGGGTGATACTTTTCATTTTATTATTTTGCATTAGATTGTTTTTTATTTTATTTTTTATTTTTTATTTTGTCTTTCATTGTTGGAAGTTTTGTTATGTCTTCTCTTGTTGAAAGTTGTTTTTTTATTATGAGTCTGATGAAATGTTTATACGCTATTAAGTTTCAGATGCTTGCAAAGAGGACAGTGGTTTGTCACATTGTTCTACTATTACAGTCGCAGTTTTTCAAAAGCAACTATATGGCAGTTGGATATTCTGTTGAATATTTGCGATATGCGAATAAGTTTACTCTTGTTAAGATAATTGATTTTATGTCAGATTTTTTTATATTGAAATTTGTATTTAGCCACTTATAATTAATGAAATTTAATTTTATTTCAAAAAAAAAAAAAAAAAAAACCTAACGCCTTCAAGTTGAAGGCATCGGTTATGTTATATCTCTTGCTTGCTAGAATATGGAGCTCTAAGTTGCTAGAATATGAATTAACCTAACTCTATAAACTCATGATGAACATATTAATTTCAATTTTTCATTCTCCTAAAAAGAAATCAAGGTTTCATAAAATTTTCCTTACTAGTAACTAGTTACACAAAAGAAGTTTTATTAATTTATCAATTAGTTACTGGAATTATTTTTGGTTAATGTATGCTTTCTATCAAAATATTAAGCTGATGGGTTATCTATCATTAATATTAGTTTTTCATTAAATTAAATAGACCAAGTTATGGATTTATTTTATAAATAATTTATCCAAATATAGAACAACAATTGAGAGAAGTTAAAATCTAGAGTTGCTTTTATTCGAAAAGAGACACTACAATTAGCCATGACCGGTTTAATCGAACTGTCGATTTCGATTTGGATTCAGTGATTTTAATTTAATAAAATGTTCAAACTGAAACGATAACTGATTTTTATTGTTTCGATTTTAGTTTAGAACCGACTAGTTTCGATTTAAAACTGATTTTTTTTATTTATTATGGTCTGAAACTAGTTTCTTATCGATTTCTTTATTAAATTAATTTTGATTAAAAAATTAATATAAAATAATGAAATAATTTAAAATAAAATTTTAATAAACAATGATATTTATTAAAATACAATTATATATTAAAAAAAGGACTTGCACATAATTTTTACGTTAATTAACTTGCCAATTACCATGTAAAACCTTTTTTTTTTCATCCATGCAACCAATCTAAGTGCAATATATTTCAATTATATAATATATTTGTACATTGTCAAATCCATTAAAATGAATAAATTTTGCCCCAATCAATTTATGAACACAGCTAGCTATTTATTTATTTATTTTTGGTTAAAAACCAGAATTACTGGTTTGTAAACCGTAATCAATGATTTTGGTTCAGTTTTTAATAGAAACTAAAACTAAAACTAAGCTTCTCATGGTTTCAGTTACAAACAAAAAATCAGTTATGATTTCAATTTTTATTTGGTCGGTTTCAGTCCAGTTCAATGATTCTGGTATGATTTTGGTCACCCCTAACTACAAGAAAAAAACCTTTTTTGCCACACTTTTTTAATATTTAGCGACACATGATTGCGTCGTTATTTGTTCTGGCGATGTAAATATAAATGTAGGCACATGTGTAGTTAAATTCAATAAAGGCAATATTTGACAACATATATTTATGCATAGCTAAAATTTATAGCGATGCAATTTATGCGTCATCAATTAAAAAATAGATCCAAAATATTCCAATTAAAAAATATTTGGCGACACTTATGCGTAGCCAAAAATTATAGCTACACAATTTATGCATAGTCAATTAAAAAATATTTCCATTAATTTTTTTTTAATCCATTGAAATTTATTTTTGAGATGTATAAAATTGAAAATTGCTACATGTCACATTGCAAAAAAAGGTATAATAAAGCATTATCCAAACATAAAACCAACATTGTCCAACCTTGTACATAAAACATTATTGTAGATTTTCATTTAGAATTCCAAAAAAACATATGACATTTTAACACATAAGAGGGTGCAACCTCACTATGCTGGCCAACTCTTTGCATAGGCACTTCTTTCCTAAAGTTAGCCATTCCTCTTCACTGAATGAAGCCGGTATCAATGGAGTCCAAATGGGTCTAGGGGCAACACCATTGACTCTTACTCCTTTATTCATAAGCTGAAGTGCTAGTCCTCTAGTGAATGCCACTATTGCCCCTTTTGTTGTTGTGTAATCAAGCAACTTAAAATTTCCCGCAAATCAAACCCAAAATCAACAATAAAAAAATGTATACACAAAGGTGTTTTATCAGCAAATTACGAATGATAATAATGGTTTGTTTTAACAATAATTATCAAGAATAAAAAGTCCAATATCTCTATCACATATTAAAGTAAAACAGAGTCTAGCTTTGGAGTATGCAACTGACAGCCTCTCCATTGTTGAATTCACCGTTGCCCTGAGTTCAATGCTCCGATGAGACATTACTCACAATCTGCACAACAATGGCAACACACACTAACTTTTGGTGGTGGGTTGTAGAAAAGTTCTGTAATTGGCTTTTCTTTGATTGTTTTTTAATAAAGAAAGCAAAATAAAGGAAATCTAGAATTGGGAATTTAGTTTTCTTGTGTATTGGAAATTAAGAATTTAGCTTCTTGATAAGTATAATCTATCAAGTGTCAAGGGCTCTTATAGTAAAATTTGCTGCAAAAGATAAAAAAGGAGTGGAAACAAAAACACCCACTTTAATCTATTTGCTGAAAAATTTAAAATAGAGAGACCTGTGAAAGATGCTATATTAAATTAGTAGATTGAGCAAGACATTAGATAAAAAAAAAAAAAAAAAAAATTGATTTCTTTTTCCACATGGAACAAACAAAGATTTCGATTTAATATTTACAATAAAAAGGCATAATTAAATAACATTTCTGAAACTTTACAGCATGAACATTCTTTCCATACAGCAGAGATAATCTTCCAGTTTAATATATAGGCTTCAAAAAATAATGAATGAATTGAAATTTCCATAGATAAGTTGAGCAATCTTCAATAGGAAGATTAATTGCAGATTAAGCACTTATAACTATCAATTATGAGTGAATAAACCAGCTGTCTCAGCTTATAAGCAATCTTTTGTACCTGCCTAGTGTCTACTAATATTCATAACCGCAAGTAAAATTTCAACTACTCTAATGCCGCTAATCTAGATAATAGAAAGTCCCTACTAATTGCAATTAAACACTCCTAATTTAATTAATTAAATCAATCAACTCAGAACAATAATGGCAGAAACTTCAAAATTTTACAAAATCTGGACATGATGATTTAGAGATTTGATTCAAAATTTGGAAATTATAACAAAAAAAGTAAAGAGAATTCAAAGAAATCTTACATGAATCATAGATTTGAAGAGAAGCAGAGTTGAGGATCTGAAGAAAATTAGGATTTCAAAAGAAGTTGAGCGAGATTCAGAGTTCGCCTACACATGATTATATATGTAGCTAAATTTAGTGGACCAATTAAAATTGCCTACTAATTTAATTTTCGACGCTAATTACGCGTAGGGATTATCCAACTTTGGTGTAGTGATTGGTTCTCTATATATATCAGTATCAAGGTATTAAGTTGGATTCTAGCTAGCAGAAAAAGAGCTATTCTCAATGACTCAATTTGTAGCTCATTTGACATATGTATATACTAAAAAAAATACCAACATCTGGGATTTCGAACTATAGTTTGTGCTATTGGGGAATGTTTACCGAGATCCTCAAGGATTTCATGTGATAAGATTTCATTTTGGTGGGGGTGCTGATAGGGGCAGAGCCAGAAATTCAAAAGAGAGGGGCAAAACAAAAAACTTAAGTTGAGAGGGACTAAAATAAAAAATTTAGAATATATAGGTAAAATTTTAAATTTTTGAAAGTTTGTGACCAAAAAATGAACAAAAAAATCCAAAATTATGGAGGAAACTCAAAAAAAAAATTTGAAGTTATATAGAAAAAATTGAAAAATTTTAAAGTTCGGGGGCCAAACTAAAAAATATATAAAATATATAAGTAAAATTTTAAAAATTTTAAAAGTTAGGTGGGATCAAGGCTTCCCCTTGCGCCCCTCCCTCCGCCCCTGAGTGCTAATTTGAAGTTGAATTCACAAAGGGTCCATTTGAATAACTAATCATTTGAAATGATTGAACATTTGGAATTTGTCATCATGCTTATTTTTTATGATTTTACACATGAAACTCAAATCCAAATTTACAATAATTTCAAATGATCACCTATTCAAACGAACCTAAAATGATCACCTATCTTTGTTATGGAACAAACAAAAGCATTATAAGGATGTTGGCTCAACAGAATTACAATGTGGATTACGACCTTGAGTCGAATAAGTTGTTTCTTCAGAGTATTGATTGTGCAGTTTTATACTAAGATGTGAGTTTCTCTATGATCCATCATTGTAAGAATTCCAATACTGAATACAAATGAATATTAGCAATTTTCAGTTTTTGATATGAACCACTTAAATTACAAATCTTTTTCATCTGTTACTATTTGCCACTTCTATATATATTTAATAATGGGAAAATTCTAAGCTAATAATGAGGGTTTAGTTCTATGAATATAGATTTTAAAGATAATAGAGTATTATACAAATTGTTGGTAGTGGATACCTCTTCATTGGGGTCCACACTTGACAAATAAAAATAGGTAGTGCCTAACAATTAAAAAAAAAAAAAAGTTAGAAAGTTAGCTAAGTTAGCTAACCAACCATCACCAATCACTCACCAATTAGCTCAATAACCAAAATTTTCATTTGAAAATTTTGCTCTTTAGAAGGCAAGAGGTAGAAAATTGCATAGGCAATTTTATAGAGCCAGAGAAAATTTCTCTGAAGAAATTTTGAGAGAATATTTTATGTATTTTTAAAAAATAATTCCTAAAAAGAAGAGTGACAAAATAGTAAGAAAAATACTTGAGTATTTTTGAGAAACACTGTGAGTATTACTATTTTGGATTTATCTCATTTAATATTGTATTGCCTCTAGATTTAATATGGAGAAGACTCTCTTGTACCTACTATTTGTAATAGTGAAAGCTTTATTCGGAGTTTGTCCCGTGGACGTAGCCCAAAATTAAGGATGAACCACGTTAAATTATTGATGTTATTTTTGTTAATTGTTATTATTTCACATTTCGGTACCCGTGTGCCCAACAAGTGGTATCAGAGCTATTGGTTTTAATTTTCCTTGAAAATTGAGAGTATGTTATGTGGTTGCACTTTTGACTCATCTTCCAAATTAAAAAAAAAATTCTTAGAAAATTATTACTGTGAATAGTACTCTGAGTTACTGTTCAAGTCCAGTTACTGTAACAGCCTAGTCCGTCACTATAGCAGGGTATTGTGCAAGGATATGGTACTATTCACACACATGGATACTGTTCACATACGCTACTGTTCACATATACGGTTCATGTAGTAACTCAATAGTATTGAAATTATGGAGGCAAAGATAAGTGAAATGATCAACTTAAATGGCACAAATTACCACATATGAAGAAATAAGATGAAAGATCTCCTATTTGTGACGAAATTGAATTTACCGGTATTTACTACAAATAAACCCGAAGATAAGTCAGAAGAAGAATGGGCGTTTGAGCATGAGCAGGTGTGTGGTTTCATCCGACAGTTTGTCGAAGATAATGTCTACAATCACATCTGTAATGAGACTCACGCACAAACTTTGTGGAATAAGCTTGGGGAGCTGTATGCTTCCAAAACCGGCAATAATAAATTATTTTACTTGACAAAATTGATACAAGTAAATATAGAGAAGGCACATCTGTTGCAGATCACCTTAATGAAATGCAAGGAATCATTGATCAGTTGTTGGGAATAGGCATAAATATGAATGTTGTTAAAAGCGGTATTCTGAATGAAGAGATGAGACAGAGATCACATAATTCAACCTCTTCATCACAACCAGATGTTCTGGTTACAAAATTCAGAAGGAGAAGTCAGTCTAGGGGTTCAAACTCCAGAGACAAGAGCAAGGAAAGTCAAACAAATATGCTAATATTGAGTGCCATCATTGCAAAAAGAATGGGCACATTAAAAGATTATGCCGACAGTTCAAAAAGGAGAAGAACAAAGGCAAGGAGAAAAAGCAGAACGATATCAGTGATGATGAACAAACAAATGTCATTGATGAATTCCACATTATTTATGATGAGGATGTTGTCAATCTTATATCCCATGAGACCAGTTGGGTGATTGACAGTGGTGCTTCCATTCACGTTACATCTCGGAAAGAATTCTTCTCAACTTACACACCGGGAGATTTTGGTGTTATTAAAATGGAAAATGATAACTTATCAAGAGTTATTGGCTGATGAGATGTTTGCTTGGAGACAGAGAATGGCACAAGATTAATGCTAAAAAATGTGAGGCATATTCCAGATATGTGGCTGAATTTGATTTTAGTAAGTAGACTTGATGACGAAGGTTTCTACAACACCTTCGTAAATGATCGATGGAAACTCACTAAAGGTTCCTTGGTGGTGGCCAGAGGTAAAAAGTACTCATCACTATATATGATGAATGCAAAGCTCTCCAGCAATAGTGTAAATGCTTTGAAGAAAGATGATGTTGTTAAGTTATGGCATAGAAGACTCGGTCACATGAGTGAGAAGGGGATGACCTATCTAGTTAGGAAAAATGTGCTATCTGGGATGAAGCAGGTGCATTTGCAGAAATGTACAGATTGTTTGGCAGGAAAATAAAACAGAGTTGCTTTCAAGAGTTCCTTTCCTTCCAGAATGAAGAATGTGTTGGATCTAATACATTCAGATATGTGTGGACCAATGCCAAAGTCACTTGGTGGTGCTTAGTACTTTGTGACTTTCATTGATGATCATTCTCAGAAGACATGAGTTTATACCTTGAAGACAAAAGATCAAGTGTTAGAAGTCTTCAAGCACTTCTATGTTTCAGTTGAGAGAAAAACTGGAAAGAAGTTGAAATGCATTCGGACAGATAATTGTGGAGAGTACACTGGACCATTTGATGCTTACTGTAAAGAGCATGGTATTCAGCATTAAACAACGCCTCCAAAGACACCACAATTGAATGGCTTAGTTGAGAGGATGAACAGAGCTTTGATGAAGAGAGTCAGATGTTTACTCTCACATGTAAAGTTGCCTAAGTTATTTTGGGGTGAAGTTCTGCAGACAGCTGCATATGTGTTGAATCGCTCACCCTATGTCCCTCTTAAGAATGATATTCCAGAGAAAACTTGGTTAGAAAAGGATGTTTCGTATGATCATTTGTGGGTATTTGGCTGCAAAGCCTTTGTGCATATTCCTAAAGATGAGAGATCCAAGCTTGATGCTAAAACACGACAGTGTATATTTGTTGGCTATGGTCAAGATCAATTTGGCTATAGATTTTATGATCTGGTCCAAAAGAAGCTTGTCAAGAGCCGTGATACTGTGTTTGTTGAGAACCAGACCATTGAAGATATTAACAAGATGGTTAAGAATGTTCCTAACTCTAATGGTGACTCAACAGACTTGAAATTAGTTCCTCCAACAACGGTGCCGAGAGAAGTTGGAGATGAAGCTCAGGATGCTCAGCCTGAAATAAATGATGCTCGCATTGAAAAGGATTCGGATGATGACAATGATGATGAAGTTCATCATCAACCACCAGCACCTGTGGTTTCCTCAGTTCCATTGAGAAAAAGTGATAGAATAAGACAACCTTCTATTATATATCCAGCAAATGAGTATGTACTACTCACTGACAAGAGAGAACCTGAGAACTTTGAAGAAGCCATAGATGATGAACAAAAGCAGAAAGGGATTGAAGCCATACAAGATGAGATGAAGTCCTTACATGAGAATAAAACTTTTGAGCTGGTGAAGTTGCCTAAAGGCAAAAGAGCTTTGAAAAATAAATGGGTGTTCAGAATCAAGCATGAAGAACACAATTCTCATCCGAGATTTAAAGCTAGACTGGTTGTTAAAGGGTTCAACTAAAGAAAAGGCATTGATTTTGATGAGATATTTTCACCTGTTGTGAAAATGACATCCATTTGTACTGTACTGGGGATAGCAACAAGTCTTGATTTGGAGATCGAGCAAATGGATGTGAAAACTGCCTTCCTACATGGTGATTTGAAAGAGGAGATATACATGGAGCAACCAGAGGGTTTCAAAGAAAAGGAAAAATAGGACTATGTTTGTAGATTGAAGAAAATCCTTTACGGCTTGAAATAGACACCGAGACAATGGTACAAGAAGTTTGAGTTAGTTATGGGGAAGCAGGGCTACAAGAAGACCACTTCAGACTATGTGTTTTTGTGAAGAAATTCTCTGGTGATGTTTCATTATTCTATTGCTCTATGTGGATGATATGCTGATTGTTAGCCGGAATGTTTCTAGAATCAACATCTTGAAAAAGCAGCTGAGTAAGTCTTCTGCTATAAAAGACTTAGGGCCAGCAAAGCAAATTTTTGGCATGAAAATTATCAGAGACAGAAGGGCCAAGAAAATGTGGTTGTCACAAGAGAAGTACATTGAGAAAGTACTTCAGAGATTTAATATAGACAAGACTAAAGCGATTAGTTGTCCTTTTGCTAATCACTTTAGACTAAGTTCTTAATAGAGCCCTTCTACAGACAAGGAGAAGGAAGAAATGAATAAGATTCCTTAGCTTTAGCAGTTGGAAGTTTGATGTATGCCATGGTGAGTACACGACTTGATATTTTTCACTCGGTTGGAGTAGTGAGTCGGTTCCTTTCAAACCCTGGTAAGGAACATTGGGCTGCAGTAATGGATTTTCAGGTATCTTCGTGGTACTTCCAAAGTATGCTTATGCTTTAGAGAGGATAAATTTGTGCTAGTTAGCTACACAGATGCAGATATGGTTGGCAATGTAGATTCAAGGAAGTATACATCTGGTTACCTGAATACATTTGCAGGGGGAGCTGTGTCATGGCAATCAAAGTTACAGAAGTGTCTTGCACTGTCAACTATTGAAGTGGAGTTATAGCAGCAACGGAAGCATGTAAAGAGTTACTGTGAATGAAGAAGTTCTTAAATGAACTTAGTGTGCAGCAAGACAGATATCAATTGTTTTGTGATAGCTGTTTTGTCATAATTTTATTGTGTTTAAATTATACTTTTAATGTTAATTTAGTATTTATCTTATATTTAATTGTGGTATTTTTAATATGTTTGTTAATCTTTTTCAGTTTAATAAATAAAATAAAGAAATGAAAGAATTTGAAACAAAAGTGGATCATGAAATAAAGGAGTAGCCTATAAATATAGAGCTATAATAAAAATAGTGGGATCTACTTCTTTATAAAATAAAATAATAATTAAAAAAAATTCAAAGTTACTTTTGAATTAGTAGAAAAAAACAAAAGGAAAAATTCAGATCTTAAAAAAAACTTGTTTTGGAAAGTTGAAAAGAAAAAATAAATATTTTAATAGTGAGGCCCACTTCTTTATATAATTAAAAAAATAAAAATAAAAAAAATAACAACTGATAGCTTACATCAATTGTGC
>CATKHJ010888240.1:0-12935 GCA_949750685.1 Vernicia montana
TTCAAGCTTTTAATGTGAGTGGGTGAGGAATTCTTGAGAGAAAAATAGGTTGGAAGCTCTGAAATTTCCAGTAAAAATGATTTTGGGGCTTTTAATTCCTTTTAAAAGCCGATTTTCAATTCTGGCCCCGACATAAGTCGCGGTCGTTACATGCCTATTGCGATTGCTATTCTCTTTAAACCAAATTGTCCAAATCAGGCAGAAGCATTCGTGTCCTAAGTTGCACCCACTGTCGCTATCGCGGTCGCGACTTTGGCTCTGCAACATTGCTAAGTGAAATTCAAGTCTTTAAGTCAATATCTCTACTGTTCACACAAAGAGCTTTTGAACGAGTGTTCACCATGCTGAACGAGCGTTCATCCTCAATTTCCTGAAGAAGCCTTGAGTAAATAAAGACCAAAGATGAAGGTCGAAGACCGAAGTCGAAGACCGAAGTCAAAGACTGAAGTTGAAGACTGAAGTCGAAGGTCGAAGACCAAAGACGAAGGTCGAAGACGAAATGTTACTGTTCATGTGACTGTTTATTCTTTCATCATTACCAGGCAAAAGCGTTCGCTACTCCTCTTTTAACTTGCTCAAACACTTGTAATTCATTCAAATCATCAATTAGAAGTTAATACATGAATGTTCGGGGTATTACACCAGTAGGGTAATTTGGTAGTTTGAAAATTTTTATCAAAGTAAAATAGCCAAGAATGACTATTTCCTTCAATTTGAATACAAAAAGAATTAAACCATGCCTGTTGGTAGTCCCAATAATTATAAAACTGACAATGGCTTATTCTGGTTTGAAGGTCTGTTGGGAAAGGTTTAAGATTGCTAAAGTCAATTCTCCAATCAGAAGGGTGGATGATTTTTTAAATAGTACATGTAGAATAAGATGGATTTGGGTGGTTTGGATGTTTTTTGAAATGTTTGAATTTGGCTGAACCAGTACTTTCCAGAATGGCTTGGTAGAAAGATTAGGATTTGAATTTGTCCCATGGTTTGAAGAACCATCCTTTAGAAAAAAATTTTGAAGTTATTTTGGAGGGTTTTTCAGTATAAAATCCTTCCTCCATAGTTAATATGTTTTAAAAATGATGTTTTTCAATATATTCGTTTGTTTTCAAAAATTGTTTATTATGAGATAAACAATTTGAGAAACATTTGGTTTTGAAAAATTTTGAGATGGGTTTTGAGAGGGAAATTCCATCTCTGATTTTGAAATGGTAACAGAAACTTTACCTTTATCCTCTTTTGAGGAAGATGTGGTTGGAGTAGCCTTTGAAGAGGAGGCTTGGGAAGCCTGTGACATGTTTTGAATAGCCAGAAGGAATTATGGTGAATGGGTCAGTTGTTCAACCCATGTTTGAATCTGGGTCTATTTTTGTGGGGATTGAGCCTATTTTTCCCTTCTTCAAAAACCATATCCATCCAGGATTTTACTGGTTAGGCTGATGAAGGTTTTATGTTTGAAATATTGATCAATAGAGTTTGAAAAAATAAGAACATCATCAATATAGACAATGCAGAATTTTAAATATGGATTTAAAATGTCATTCATAATTCTTTGAAATTCTGAAGGAGTATTTTTCAAGCCAAAAGGCATGACATTCCACTCATATTGACCAAAAAGAACAATAAAAGCAGTTTTATAATGATCATTTGGATAGATTTGAATTTGGCAGAATCCTAACTTCATATCAAATTTCGAAAAAATAAAGGCAGAATGAAGCTTTTGAAGTAAATTCTTTTTATTTGGAATAGGATATCTAATCTATTTTAAAGCCTTGTTTAAAGGTTTATAGTTGATCACTAATCTGGGAGTTCCTCTTTTCATTTCACTATTTTTGTTAACATAGAAAGTTGCATAAGACCATGGTGATCTGGATTTGAAAATTAAATATTTAGATTCGAGATCTTGAATTTCTTCTCTACAATGTTTTTCTAGGTTTCATTCATTTGGATTGGTCTGGCTTTGGTTGGAATTTGTCTTTCATCAAAATCTTTTTCATAGGGCAGATCAACTATGTGTTGTTTTCTGCTCCAAAAAACATTTCAAAGATCAGAACAAATTTATTTTTCAATTTGATTTTGAAAAGCATATATTCTTTCTTTAATCAAATTGTTTTGAAGTTGGTTTTGAATTCTTTGAAAATTCACATTTTGCTGCAAATGCATAAGATGAGTTTGTTTTCCTTTTATCAAAGCATTTATCTCAAAATTATAAATAGAATGGGCTTTTATAAGATTGAGATTTATTTTCTTTGATTTTTCGATAAATGGAAAAAATAATTTTTGAATTTTTTATTTTGAAAGTGATACCGTCATTAGTAACAGTATAACGAGTAATCAAGTTAATGAAAGGAGTTCCCAAAATAACCATTTGATGAAGGTTTTTTGCAAGAATAAAAACATTTTAAATGTAATATTCTTATTGACCACTGAAACTTCAGTTTTCCCGCCAATGGTTAGTTCAGAATTATTTGCAGTTGAAAGTTTTTCTCTTGTTATTTAATGATATCTTTTTGGAACTAAATCATATCTGATACAATTGAAGTCAGCTCCTATATCAAATAATGCAATAGTATCCAATTGAAAATCATTTGAAAAAATAATTTGGATTTGAATTAAATATTTTCGAGAAGTAATTTCTCTCAAAACATTTATAAAATTCTCTAGAATTTCTGGAGCTTTTCCCAATTCTTACAGGTTTGGTGATTCAAGATTTTCTATTTGAATATCTAAATTAGGATCAATATTTTGATTTGAAATGAAATTTTGGAGTAAATTAGAATCTTTTTACTGTTTGGATTTAAGTTCATTGAATTCTGATTTTATCTCTTTGATTTCTTTTTGAAGGTCCTGAATGTTTGGTACAGGTTTTTTGGATTTTTTACCCTTATCAAGGATTGCTGTAAGATCATAAGTGTTCTTATTGGTAGAGGGTAAGAGAGAGGGTCTGTCAATTGCTTTTTCTTCTAAGGATTTTAGAAGTGAATCAAGACACTTTTTTTGAATTTGACGATCATTAATATATTTGACTACTTCAAGAATTGGTTTTTGACTTTTAGACAACATATTAATTTGTTTGGAATTTTTATTTACTTTAGAATCTGTTTCAAGGCTAGACTCTGTGTTTGAATTGAATGATGAGGTTGCTAATTCATCAATTTGAAGAGGTTTCCTATCTTCTGAGGAACTAGAATATTCGGACTTAGAGGACTCAATAAGAAGAGCAGAAATTTTATTTATGACATCTTCTTCTAATTGGAGTTCATGAAGTATGGTATTAAGTCTACATAATTTTGAAGTATGACCTTTTTTACCACATTTATAACAGGTGATATTTTTAAAGTCAACTTTGGGTTTGAATTTTGAATTTGAATGAGACTTTCGTCTAGGTTTTGAAGTCCTTTTTGAGGATGAAAGTTTCTTATAATACGTTTCATCTTTTGGTTGAAAAGATTTCTTGTATTTATAAGAAGATTTGAATTTTCTATAGGGTTTATTTTTACATTGACCACTACAGGTTTGAGACTGAATGAGATTATAGTCAAACTGTTGACAGAAACTTCCTAGTTCTTGTCTGGTCTTTTTCATTTCCCATTTAAGATGTTTTTGGAGTTTTAGGTCTTGGCAAATCCTAAGCCTTTCCTTTTGGGTAAGGCTAACAAGTTCTCCATAGGTGAACTGGTCATAAGGAATTTGGTTACCAAAAGCTTATTTGATATTATTTCTAATCTTTTCTCCTAGGATTTTGGGTAGTCCTGCAAGGAATTTTTCTTTCCAAAAAGGTTGATTTGAATCTTCCCTAAGCATGACTCTGGTAAGAAAAGTGTTTTTGTAATTTTGAAAGTCACTAAGCCTCCTACACCTGAGGTTACTAAGAAGCTCAGTATTTTTCTCTTTAAGATGTGACGGGTCTCCTATGAAATGAAGAGATATGGTTAAGATGAGTGTTGAAACTACATCTTCAATTGGGTTTCCTCTATCATCAAGAATAAGTATTCCATCTTCAAAAGGTTTGAATAGAACCTAGGATTTCAAGCTGTTGTTATGGGGTAAGATGATAATCCCACTAACCTTTAAGCTGTCCAGAAAAGCTAGCTATAAGAAGTTCAGCTATAGCTCTATCAGAGGTTTCTGTTTGGGTTTTGTAGGCATTAGCTATCATGGTCATCTGTTGAAGGAAACTAAGGATATTGTATTCAGACATGCCATCAATATTCCATTTATAGACAGATGAAGCATTGAACCTAGATTGGCTCAAGATATTAGGTCTATTTTCAATACTTATATCAGGAGCAATGATTCTAGAAATAGGATTTTGCCAAGTCAATTTGTTAACTTTAGAGATTTCTTCTTTATGGAAGATTTCTTCATCAAAAGTTTGTTGAGTTTGGTCAATGACACTGATATTTCTGGTATGTATTTGTGGAGTGTCAGGTGCTATTTGACCAGAAGAATCAAAATATTGATCCTGATTTAGATATTCAAATAGAAAATCTTAAATCACCAAACCTGGAAGATTTGGGAAAAACTCCAGAAATTCCAGAGAATTTTATAAAAGTTTTGAGAGAAATTACTTCTCGAAAATATTTAATTCAAATCCAAATTATTTTTTCAAATGATTTTCAATTGGATACTATTACATTATTTGATACAGGAGCTGCCCTCAATTGTATCAGATATGATTTAGTTCCAAAAAGTGGTTCTACAGGAAAAATGATCTAAATTCATTTTTGAAAATAAATTATAAAATAAAATTTTCTTTTGAATAAACAGGAGTATGACCACCAGGTTTATTGTCCTAAAAATAATTCAGACACGGAACTTACGACTGTATATATATATATAGATTGGTGGGGGGATTCTGCAACAATTGGAGAGAATAAAATAATTTTATGTCTTAATTTTAATTAGTATTAAATGAGTTAATTGATGTGTAATAGTGTTGATTTTAGCCTTAGAACCTTTAATTAAATTGAAATTAAATATGGAAAAAAGCTAGGGTTTAAGGGAAGTAAGATATGACTTAAGTTGAAGTAAACATAAAATTGAGTCTTTTATTTAAAGGCCTTAAATTCTGAATTTGAGCTAGATCAAAACATAGAAGTTATAGTAATATGTGTCAACTATATGCCTATAAAAGAGGTTTGCCAAATTTGATATAGGTGAAAAGATATTTCACTTGCATTCATATTGGTTTAGGATATTGACTTAGTAAGTAGTCTGAGACTGACCAACTGATTTAAGGACCTTAGGGGCAGAATGAGGCTAAGCATAAAACATAAAAGATATTCATTTATATGTATAGTAATTCCCTGTAAAAGAAATTTACATTTGGACATTCATATTTTGATATGCAATTGAATAAGTGAAGCAAGGTCAGTCTACCTCTATACAGGAACAAGACAGATTTTGAAAAGTCACTGTGAGTTGTGTAGAATTCATTTTGAGCTGAATTTTAAATATGTTATAATTTATATATCTAGTGTAGTATACAAAAAGAATCAGATCATTTGAACTAGTAGAACATGAGATATTACAGAAATAGTCTTACAAGGTCATGATTATTTACTAGATTATACATGAAAGCATAATACTTAAATGTTACCATTTGTAATTAAGTGAATTTATTTGTATATGTTAATTAAATGTAGAAGTTCAAGAGGGTCAAGAAAGAAGTGAGAATCAAAGGATAGAGGATCATCCATTTTGTTTTTATTGAAGGGAGAAAGTTGTATAAAGAAGTTTGTTTAGAGGTGAGTGTTAAATATTCTACTATTCTTGTATATTGTTTCTTTATTATTTATTCAACATGACCCCAAAGATTGATATATGTAGTGTTCTTAATTGAGTTGATTATGTGAATCCTGAACATGACAATGTCAGTGAAAATAAGTACTTATTGAATTTCACATAACATATATGCTCTCTCCATATTGTTCATTACTATAACCTACAATGTCATTGATCTAAAAGTAGAAATTTCTTGACTGATGTGGGAAACATCAGAATGTATGCATACATTACCCATCGAATAAGGTATAATATTTGAACTCTACTTAAGAAGAGTATTGCTTCTGTCAATGTTAGTTGTCTCATGACAGGCTAGCATCTGAATTGTATGTTGAAAATTAGGGATCTGATTTAGCTCATTATATGCTACAAATATGGTTTAACTATATATTTTATTTCCTTTCTTAGGCTAGATTTATTTTTGGTAGATACTTAGACTGAGGAGATTTGATTCTGTAATTAAGCTTTGAATTATATATAATGCTTAAGAAACACAAAGACATATAACTTTTCCAAATTAGTCTCATTTTGTCATGGTATCAGAGCTTGTAATCAAAATTTGAAATTATATTACTCTGTTTGTCTTGAAAGTTGTAGATTTAATTTTGTCATTTCTAGGTTAAGGATTCTGAGTTCATTTGGATTTTCAGTTTTCAATCATTAGAATTTTTTTGAACTAGTTATTTGAGTTGTTGTGAGCTGTTGGGTTTTGTCATTTCTTAGTTAAGTGAAATTATTTGTTATAACAACCATATCTTTTGAAAAATTTGTATCTTTCTGCACTCTTTTTACGAGGAAGAATTATTTTGCTTGGGAATTTCAATTCCAAACATATGTTAAAGGGGAAGAGCTGTGGGGACATCTTGATGGATTTGATTCTAGACCTAGACACGTTACAAATGGGGTTGAGTGGGAAGTAAAGGATGCATGTTTAATGAGTTGGATCTTTGGTTTTGTAGAACATTCTTTTGAATCTTAGACCGTATAAAACATTCAAAGAAATATGGAATTATTTGAAACATTTGTACAACCAGGATAATGATGCTAGAAGATTTTAAATGGAATTTGATATTGCCAACTACTCTCAAGGAAGCTTGTCTATTTAAGAATATTATTCTGGTTTTGTCAACGTATGGATTGAATACACTGATATTGTGTATGCTAAAGTCCCTGCATAATCATTATCTGCTATCTAAGCAGTCTATGAAACTAGCAAGCGAGAATAATTTTTTATGAAACTACTTCCAGATTTTGAAACTATTCTCTCTAATTTGATGAGTCAATCTCCAACACCATCCTTGAATACTTGTTTGGGTGAGCTTCCAAGAGAGGAGCAATGTTCTCTTACAAAAATAACCATGGAACAGTAAAGGACTATTATAGAATCTCCTAATATTGCTTTTGCAGTAAATGGGATGCTAAGTGGTAGAGACATGAGGAATGTCCAATGCTATAGTTGCAAAGAAATTGGCCACATTGCAACTCATTGTTCGAAGAAGTTTTGCAATTATTGCAAAGCCAAGGGGCGTATCATCATAACATGCCCAATTCGGCCACAAAACAAAAATCATAGAGCTTTCCAAGCTGCTGTCCAGACTATAGGTGTTGATTCCATAACTTCATATCAGATCACCACCATGTCTTCACAAACTTTTTCATCTGCAGCTACTGTCCCAAGTTCTATAACACCTGAAATGGTGCAGCAGATGATTTTCTCTGCCTTTTCAGCATTTGGACTTTCAGATAACAACAAATCTTCTTCAAATATTTGGCTTTTTGATTCTGGAGCCTCAAATCATATGACTATGCCTCCAAGAGCCTTTATAATGTCAAGAAATATAGTGGTAATATGGAAATCCAAACAGCAAATGAGGATTCTTGATATCTCTTCTTATTTGAAAGATGTTTTATTGTTTCATAGTTTGATTAATAACTTTATCTCTATTGGGCAATTGGTTGAGAATAATTGTAATGTTTTGTTTTCTAGTACTGGTTGTATTGTGCATGATCAGGTGTCGGGGAAGGTGATCACAAATGGGCCTAAATGGGAATGAGTCTTTCTTTTACACATATCAATTGTTGTTCATGATTCCAATTTGTTTTCTTTTGTTTGTATTTCTGCCAAAAATCAAAATCAATTATGGCATAATCGTTTAGGTAATCCAAACTCAAATGTTTTGCTTCATGTACTATATTATGGTTTACTTGACAATAAAATTCAGTGTTCCTCTAAAGACGTTATGTTTGATTGTTCTAGTTGTAAATTAGGAAAAAACAAAGTTTTTCCTTTTCCTACTCATAGTTCTTTATCTGCCAAGTGTTTTAATCTTATTCATAGTGATGTTTGGGGCATTGCACCTATTGTGTCTCACACTCAGTACAAGTACTTCGTGACATTCATTGATGGTCATAGTAGGTTCACATGGATTTATTTTCTTTGATCCAAAAATGAAGTCTTTGATGTATTTAAGAGTTTCTTGGCATTTATTGAAAACCAATTTTCCACCTGCATTGAGACCTTAAGAACATATTCAAATGAAGAATACATGTCTCATGAACTTCAAGAATTTATCAAACAAAGACATTATTTCTCAACGATTATGTTACATACACTCCACACCAAAACGATGTTGCTGAAAGAAAGAATCGCCATCTTCTTGACATGGTTCGAACTTTGGTTCTTAAGTCATATGTTCCATCTAGGTTTTGGGTTAAAGCTCTTAGTACTGCAATTTACTTAATTAATCGTCTTCCTGCCCCTAAATTGCACTATAAGTCACTGTATTATTGTTTATATCATTCTCAACCTAAGTATTCTAGTCTTCACACTTTTGGTTGCATTTGTTTTGTCCACTTACCTCTATATGAACGAAATAAACTGTCAACCCAATCTGTTAGGTGTGTTTTTCTTGGATATGCTCCTCATCAAAAGGGGTTCCTATGCTATGATCCTATAACTAAAAGGATATGTGTCTCATGAAATGTCATATTCTTTGAGAATCAGTATTTTTTCATGCTTCCAAGTGAATCTTCATCCTTACCTTCATATCTTTCTTACTATATTTTTCTGATGAAAGTACTACATCTTTACCATCTTCTACAACAAGGTTTAAACCAAGTTTTGTGTATGAAAGGTGTGCCCATCATGAAGACCCTTTGCAAAAATCAATCCAACACTTGAACCTAAATCTACATCAACTCCACAACCACATCACAAGTCAACTTGCCAAACCAAACCTCTTGATAGGTATGGATATCCTACTACATCTTTGGCTGCTACTTTGTCTACTATTCTTATACCTTCTTGTTATACCCAGGCCATGAAACATAAGTGCTGGCAACAAGCAATGCAAGAAGAATTACATGCTATAGAGATTAACGGTATATGAGATATAGTTCAATGTCCAACTTCAATTAAACCCATAGGCTGCAAATGGGTGTATAATGTAAAATTACAATCCAATTGGTCTTTGGACAAATATATGGTGAGGCTTGTGGCTCTTGGAAACTGTCAAGAATATGGAGTGGACTATGAAGAAACATTTACTCCTATGGCCAAAATGACTTATGTTTGAACAATTCTTGCTAGAGCTGCCTCAAAAGCTTGGCCAATCCATCAAATGGATGCGAAGAATGCATTTTTTCATAGGGAATTAAAGGAAGAAATCTATAGATGTCTTCCTCTAGGAGTGATAAGTACCTTTTCAACTGAGGTGTGTCGGTTAAAAATATATCTTTATGGGTTAAAGCAAGCTCCAAGAGTTTGGTTTGAAAAATTCAGACCGACTATTCTTGGGCTTTCCTTCATATAAAGCTAATATGATACCTCTATGTTTCTGCATAAGACTTCCATAAGTATTGTTATTCTTCTTGTTTATATAGATGAAATTATCATCACTGGATCTGATTCATCTTTAATTACTCAACTTCAAGAGTCTTTTTATGCTACATTTAAAATGAAGGATCTAATTCCTCTCACTTATTTTATTGGATTAAAGGTGCATAAAGCTACTGAAGTCCTTTTCTTAAACCAACACAAATATACCAAAGACCTCATTGCTTTGGCTGGTTTGGAAAATTATGCTCCTGCTGATACACCTTTAGAGGTGAATGTTAAATACAGAAGAGATGAAGGTGACTTTTTTCATGATCTCACCTTGTATCATAAGCTAGTTGGCAGCCTTGTCTACTTAATTGTCACTAGGCCAGACATTTCTTATGTTGTATATCATATCAGCCAATTTATGTCTTCACCTCAACAACTTCATATGACTGTTATCTGCCGAATAATAATATATCTCCTAAGCTCTCCTACACGTCAAATATTTTTTCCCACTGGATATGATCTTACTCTAGCTGCCTATAGCGATACAGACTGGGATGGATGGCCTGACACACGTCGGTCAACAATAGGGTGGTGTGTGCATCTTGGCAATGCTTTGATCTCCTGGAAGTGCAAGAAACATGAAAGGGTTTCTAAATCATCTATTCAAGCAGAATATCGAGCCATGTTAGCAGCATGCTCTGAAATTATTTGGTTATGTGGACTCCTTGTTGAACTTGGATTTGTTCAATCTATTCCAACTCTTCTACATGTAGACAACACAAGTGCCATACAAATTGCAGCAAATTAGGTCTATCATGAGCGTATTAAGCATATAGAAGTTGATTGCCATTTTATACGAGAAGCTTTTAATAGACAACAGATTTCTTTGCCACATGTCTCCAGTACTTTACAAGTAGTTGACATCTTCACAAAGGCTTTGCCTAGGCAACGACACGAATTCTTAGTGAGAAAATTGTTGTTGGTTCCTATACCAGCATCAATTTGAGAGGGGATGTCAATGTTAGTTGTCTCATGATAGGCTAGAATCTAAATGGTATGCTGAAAATTAGGGATCTGATTTAGCTCATTATATACTGTAAATATGGCTTAACTATATATTATATTTCCTTTCTTAGGCTAGATCTATTCTTGGTAGATACTTAGATTGAGGAGATTTTATTCTTGTAATTAAGCCTTGAATTATATATAATGGGGAAGAAACACAAAGGCAGATAGCTTTTCCAAATTAGTCTCATTTTGCTTGTTTCTAACCGTGAGACCTGATAAGTCTTGCATAGTGTTTAGTGGGCATGCTCCAAGAGATGAGCCTCTACCATTAGTGATGTATCAGTGAGGAAGCATTGCTTCCATATAGTGATTGATCTGTCGAACCAGTGACATTTAAATTTGTTGATATATTCATCTTTTATCGTAACCACTGTATTGCCAGTGACCTTTTATGTTCATTTGATTAAATTGTAATTAATGTCATTCTTGAGGGTCAACCTTGAATCACCAAACCCGAAAGTATGGTAGCATATATTTTGACTCACTGAGTTTACTCATTAGTGGTTGTTATATCTTTTTTAGAAAAGTTGCAAATAGAAGATGATCCTCAAGATTTCTTTTTCCCTGAGGATTCCTTGATCAAAGTAAAGATACATGTTTTGATTTGTAATTATATTTGTAATTATATTTTGGTTTGTATATAAATGCTTATATGATGGATAACTTCCTAGACCTCCATGGGTTTGAGGACAGTACACTTATTTGTATATATATATGTTTGTGAATATTAAGATACTTGATTAGTAAAGGTGTCTAATGTAATAACTTGAAAATGTTATAAATTATATGCATATTTGATATGTTTTCCATTATTGAGAATGATTGATTAATTGAGTTGAGCATGGGAGAATTGTGATTGATTGCTTGTAGTGAGGATATAAGGTGAGATTTGGAAGTGTATTTTTATTTGTAGGTTGTGATCCTTGGGTAATATTGTATTTACAGCTGTTATGTTGCCGAATTTATGTTAGATTACTAGTGTTAATGGGTTCTATAAATTTAGGTGACCTTAAGTCTCTCTGTACCCCAGGACCGTCACATCTCAAAGACAAGATGTGACAAGCATGAGGATTTGTTCATGCTCTATTGCTTGTAACTTAGTTTTAGATGAAGTTTTTTCATTAATTTGGGTACCTTGCCCAAACTGAGTTTTTCCCTCTTTTTTAATTAATAAAATAATTTTACTTATCAATAAAAAGAGGATCAGACTGCTCTAATAATTACTGCAAAAAATCATAAGATGACTGTTTGTTTTGTTGTTATTGGCTACTAGTGATTATAATAGTTCAACAATATATGTAATATATACCAAAATACATGATATGGATAACATTTTTTGAACCGTTTTTCTTAATTTTTTTTTGAAGTAAATACTATTCCTAATACATAACATATAGAAAACAACAAATATACGAAATGTATACCAAATATATATGAAATATATATTAGTTATATACCAATTGTATATAAATATATACAAAACATATACAAAAAATTACATGAAATTGATGTTATTTCTTGGAACTTAGCAAATGTATACTAAATATTAAATATATACTAGACATATACTAAACAAATATCAAAATGCAGTTCAAATATACCACAAAAAAAAGTTTGAAAATTATACTAAATATATACCATTTGCTAAAAAAAATATATCAAATGTATACCACTGTATAAATGTTATTTTTTGTAGTTTATATCGTATTTTTGCAATTTTTTCTTGAGTATTGTAAAAATAATATTTTTTGCTTTTTTTTTTTAAATTGTAAATATCCCATTAAAAAAATACAACACATTCTACATATATATATATATATATATATATATATATATATATATATATATATATATATATATTGCCAAAGTTGTAAAAATAATTATGTCAAGAAGTGATGTGAAGGAGTGGGCATGTAGTGGTATAGTGGTAAGCCTAACTAATTTAATTTTGTTCCTTCAAATTCCACCAATCTTGTCTAGGGGATCGCAAATAGATTGAGCTTGAAAGCTAAAGTATACCTTACTCATAAGAGTAAATTTCAAGTTATTATGCTAAATATTAACCGCTCTTCTTCTTCATAATACATCCTCCTCCGATCCCTCATTTCCAGAGGCAATAAACAAGAGGAGAGAAACAAGCCCAGTATCCATGAATACTCCTTTACCGTCTCTCCTCTTCGCCACGCTTCTTCTAGTCGCCGGTTGTATAACCCATGTCAGATCGGACGCCTCCGACCACCGTTACAAGGAGGGT
>CATKHJ010888244.1:0-33543 GCA_949750685.1 Vernicia montana
TATATATATATATATATATATATATATATATATATATATATATATATATATATATATATATATATATATTATAAATGGATGCTAGTTCTTCAAGGTTAAAGAGGTCCAATTCTAATAGGGTTAGCTCTTCTTTTAATGGGAAATTGATTAAGTTTAGAAATAAGTAGTGTCATTGTGGGAGGAAAGCTTTAATTAAAATATTAGAGCCTGCATCCAACCTAAATAAACTGTATTTTCATTGTGATAATTGTGATTTCTTTAAATTTTGGGATCCAAATGTAGAAGAATTTGACATTCGATCTATTATTGATGGTGTAAATGGTAATAATAGTGATATAATTGAACTATTTGCTATGATGACGGAGATGCAAAAGGCAAAAGGCAGTAATTGTGAAAGTCATGAAGGACCTTATATGTGTTGTTTGAATTATGTATTATTTATGATTTTAATTATACTACTCTTATTAAGTATTAAAGTATTTACAATTGTTTAGTTTGTAACTTAGGATAATGTTTGTCTTTATTTATAAATTGAATGTATCCAATTAAGAATGAAATGAAATTGATAATGTTATATAATGAGTTGTATTCAATGATTTGCCTTTATTGACTAATGTGAATTTAATAGTTAAATGTTATGTATATTAATGCAATTCAAATTTTTTGTGTGTGTTGGTAGGAAATGGTGAAGCAAACAAGAGGTAGAGGGGGTAATGGTGCAGGTGGCAGTAGGGGTAGAGGGAATGGAGGAAAGCAAACAGGAAGACCAAAACCTACACTACCTGTGGTGCCAACTAACACTGCAGATTCCATTTCATCTCCAACTAACAATCCTGCACATGTACTTGAAGTCAATGGGTCTGTTGATGAAAATTAAATGCATGTAGACTGCTATGAGTAAACAAAAGGTAATAATCTTAAATCTACAACTCATACACATAATAATAAGAGGGTTAGATCAGGTGTGTGGTTACATTTTGAGAAATTGTATGATAGTGAAGGTAATGAAACTGGTAAGGTAGAGTGTGTGTGGTATGGGAGGGACTATCAAGGTAAAAGTGAGCAAGGCACCTCTAGCCTTTGGGAACATCTTAGGGAAACATGTAAAAAGTTTTCAGATAAAAAAGGGTTGGTTGAGGCACATAGAAGTGGCAAAGATAAAATTCAGAGTACACTGACTTTTCATAAAGAGAATTTTAGGGATAAACAACTGGCTTGCTGGAAATTTGACCAATAAGACAGTAGAGATGCATTAGTCAGAATGATAATAAAAGATGAGTTAGCTTTTAGATTTGTTGAGAGAGAAGGGTTCAGGGAATTTGTGCAAACAATATGTCCACAATTTATTATTCCGTCTAGGTTAACAATTATTAAGGACTGTTTTAAACTTTTTGTACATGAAAAGAAAAAATTAAAGGCATTCATTACCAATAACTGCCAAAAAGTTTCTTTGACAACAGACACTTAGACAAGTATTCAAAACTAAGGATGACAATTTATACCCTACCCGTGTTTACTCACCTAAATCCTACCCAGTCAAAGCGGGCAATACCCGAGTTGACTGGGTAATGAGTACGGGTAAACCTATACCCAAAAAAATAGTATTGAGTTTGGGTAGGATATGGATAGTGTAGTATCCTACTTGAACTATCGGGTTTTACCCATATCCGAATCCACCCATACCCATGCCCTTTATATATATATAAGAGTAGGAAAAGGAAGGGGAGCATGCAAATTAATTTACTTTAGAGCTCTTATCAAACTCTTAATAATTGTTTTCTAATTATAAGTCAATTTAATCATTTATTTTTAATAATATTAATATTGTTTTTTGAATTAATTAATTTCATTTGACTAATAAAAATAATTATAAAATCTAAATCTAATAGGATTAGAAAGAGTTTCTATTATAAAATCTAATCCTAATAGGACTAGAAACCATATTCTAATTCAATTATATTTTTCTTTTTCTACTAGGATTTAGTTAAATTTGATCTAATCCTAATTATTTATCAATATTAAATGTAAGATGAAAAAAAATTAACTTAGTTTCACAAACAAGTTTACGTTAATAGTATTTAAATAATTGAAATTATGTAATGGTTACAAAGAGTTTAGTACAAGTGGTAGACTTGTGAGTTCTCATTGAAGTCGACTTCAACCAAAAATAATAGAGGCATTGATGTGTGCTCAAAGTTGGCTATGGGGTTCTACAAAGAAAGGTAAACAAAACAAAATATTTATTATTTATATATATATATATTATTCACTCTATTAATGTGTTCGTCTAATTTTCAAATAGATGGTTCAACATCATTAGTTACGGATGGTTATGCCACTATTTATCATGATAATGATGATGAAAGTGTTGTATGCCTATGTATAAGAATTTTCTTATTTAATTTTTTATCTATAATATAAATTCAATTACTAATTGATAAACATTGCTATTTTTTTTTTACAGATTCCACCGTATGCCTTTAGTAACTTGTAATGTCTTATTTCAGATTTAACTATTTTCAACATTTTTCCTTTAAATTAAATGCATAATGTTAGGAGTTATATGATTGAACTTATTAATTATGATGTATTTAATATGTTGCATTTAGAGAATTGAACGACTTTTAAATTATTTTTTTTAGTATTTTTTATTTTAATTTTTTAATATATGATCTCTTTGAATATAATGTATATTAATTTATAGTAATTATATACTTATGTTTAAATTTACACATATTTTTAAAAATAATTTGATAATTATTTGGATAATGGGTTACCCGAAACCCTATAAGTATGGAGACGGGTTTGAAATTTATTACCGAAATGGATACTGGTATAGGTATGGGTAAACATGCACTTCTTTGGGTATGGGTAAGGGTAATATTCTACCCTATCCATTGCCATCCCTATTCAAAATTTGTCATATTTGTGCTTGAGTGCACATTTTATTGACAATGAATGGAATTTATATAAAAAGATTTTAAATTTTTGTGTCATTAAAAGTCATAAGGGTGTAAACATAGGGAATGCAATAGACTTTTGCATGAAAGAGTGGGGGATTAGCAAGGTGATGTGCATTACTATTGATAACGCATCATCAAATGACACTAGTGTCCAATAATTAAAAAAGAAGTTATTCAAAAAAGATGCATTTGTTTTCGGGGGGGAAGCATTTCATATGAAGTGTTGTACCCACATCCTTCAATTGATTGTGAAGGATGGGCTTAAGTATATAAGGAATGCAATTGGGAGGATTAGAGATGTAATTAAATACATTAGGAGTAGCCCTAATAGAGCAAATTTGTTTAAGAAATGTTGTGAGAAAGCAATCCTCACAAGTAAAGCTTCTTTAGCTTTAGATTGTCCAACTAGGTGGAATTCTACATATCATATGTTGGAAACAACAATAGGATATCAAAGTGCATTTGATAAGATGGAGGATTTAGATCCTAAATTTATAGTGGAGTTTGGGGAAGAGGTACCAAATGAGGTGGATTGGGATAGTGCTAAGAGAATTACTAGGTTTTTAAAGAAATTTTATGATGTTACTTGTAAAATTTTTGGTTCTTTGTACTCTACATGTAGCTTATATTTTCCTGAAATCATTAAGATTCTTAAACAGCTGCAATTGTATGAGGGGTCTACTGATTTTGCCCTTTCCATTATGGGTAAATATATGAGAGCTAAATTTAATAAATATTAGGGAAGTCTTGATAAGATAAATGTATTATTACTTGTGGCAGTGGTACTAGATCCTAGGTATAAACTGAATTACCTTAAGGTTAAGTACAATGGATATTATGGTGAGATTGAGGCCATAAATTTGACTTTAAGAGTTAAAAGAGCTCTCAATGATATGATGGAAGAGTACAAAGTCACCAATGCACATATTCAATCTAGCCAATCCACAATATGTTCAACTCATATTCAAGTTGATGGTGTAGATTATGAGACTGATGAGTATTTCCCTGAGAAACAGAGAGAGAGTAATATAACTTCTACATTTGAGTTGGATATATATTTGGATGAGAGAGAAGAAAAATTTATGCTTAATTTTAATATGTTGGGATAGTGGAAGGTTAATTCAATTAGATTCTCAATTTTGGCCAAAGTTGCAAGGGATATTTTGGTCATTCAGTATTCAACAGTGGCAAGTGAATCTACCTTTAATACTACTGGAAGGACATTGGATCAATTCAAGAGTTCTTTAACTCCCACAACTATTAAAGTCTTGATTTGCTGCCAAGATTGGTTAAGGACCAGTTCTCATCCTATTCAGCTTGAGGAGACTCTAGAAGACCTTGAGAGCTTTGAGAATGGTATGTAATAATTTTAAAAGTTAAGTTTTCAGTTCATATTTTGATGTTGCAACACTTAACTGTATTAATTTAACTTGCAAGTATATTACAAGAACCATAAATTATTGAGAATGTGGTTCTTAGGACCTTGGTAGACTGTTGAACAAGATTCAGGTATAATTTTAATTGTTTGAATTTTACTTTGCTATTACTTGTGTTTCCTAAATAAAATTTCTGCTGCTGAGAAATTTATACTGTTAATTTTTTTTTTTTCATACAAGCCTCTCTATGGTTAAATTGGACTATTAGGGAGTTTTTTTTTTTTTACTTGTGAATTTGTTTTGTTTATATTTTGCTTTATCTATTTCCATCTGTTTATTTGTTAAACATATTATCTATTTATTTGTGTATTTTTTGCTTGCTGAGTTGCTGTTTGGTTAATTTATGCTATTTGAATGTGCATAAATTTTGTGCTTTGGTGTGTTTATGCCTTCTGCAACTCTGCTTTGGTCATGCTTTCCTGTTGTTGCTCCTATCCTGCATCTGGTATCCTGCTTCCCTGTTGCTCCTCTTATGCATTTGGTGGTATCTTACTTCCTTGCTGCTACTATCATGCATCTGGTGGTATCCTGCTTCCCTGCTACTCCTAACCTGCATCTGGTATCCTATTTCTATGTTGCGTCTATTATGCATCTGGTGATATCATGCTTCTGTACTGCTCCTATTATAAATCTCTTGGTATCTTACTTCCCTGCTGCTCCTATTATGCATCTGCTCCTATTTGGTGTGCTATTATGCTACTGCTATCTTGCTATTTTTCATCTACATCTGCTATTCTGTTGTTCTGAAATATGACTTTGAACCAGCCAATGCCACCCTGCCAATTTCATTCCTCTTCAAATCTGCCAGTTTTCAAGAAGAAATTTCATATTATTCCTGAACAATCTCAAAATTTTATGTTTTATTTATTTATGGTGATGTCATAATTGGTACAATTGAATATTTGTGCAATTGTCCTTTTTCTTATTTTCTTATGTTGGAATTTGCTTATGTTGGAAGAAGTTTGAACATTTGGAATATTTAACACATTAATATTAATGGATGTATTTCAGTATGTCTGTTATTGAATGCAAAAATGAGGAACTGATAGGAAAATGATAAAAATACCTGAAATCCCCTAAATCCCCAAACTGTATTACCTGAACTGTAATAACCGAAAATCCGAACCGTCTTAAATCGTAATTTTGGTTCAATTTGGTACATGATTTTATTATAATCAATTCGATACCAATTCCTTCATATTTCTATTCCTGAAGTTTTGATTCGGTCCAAAAAATTTTAAATCTCCAATTTTATCCGAACCGTGAATAGTTCTAAATTATATATCAACTTTCTTCTTTATAACACATCGGTGAGTAGCTTGGCAGGGATCTTATGTTCAAATAGAAATATCCATGAGAACTCTTAGGCCCAGCTTAGCATTATGTTTAGAAAAAACTTATTTTGATAAAATAAAAAAAGAAATCTCACATATCAATGAACAATAATTATTTATCTTTTAATTTTTATGGCTAAATTTTGATTTGGTCCTTCATTATTCATATCAAGTTTAAATAAATTATGAAAGATTTAAATTAATTTATTTAGATTCATAATTGAATACATACTTATTCGAAGACTTATGAATTGATGCAAGCTATAATTTTTTACATTTATATGATTTGAAGTATTTTATATTAATTAAAATTTATATACTACATTTAATTTTTTACTTAAAAATTAATTTTTATGTTCAACTATTTTTCACCATGAACATGGTCTTTATATTAATTTTCAACTCATTTACTTTTAACATGTTATGAAATCAGCAATTTATTCATTTAAAATTATTTTCTGACAATATTTTTTTTAAGATTAATTTACATAAAATTAAGAGAGCTATAATTTTATTATATCTTTTAAAATCATATGAAAAGTGTAATAAAATTAAATAATTATTATTTTTCACATTAAAATATCAATTATTATTATTATTTGAAAAAATTAAAGCTAAAACATGGAGGCTTCATTGAAAAAAAAATAACATTTTAGTGATTATTATTATTTATATTTGAAAAAAAATAGAACCAAAATGAAAAGAGGCTAAAGTAAAAGGGTTAAAATATGAAGTGACTAAAATAAAAGGACTAAAATAGGAAAAGAATAAAGTGGAGCCAAAAATGGATATTAGAGAAGGAATGAAGGATCAAAGTGGGAGGCCAAAATATGAAGGGACCAAAGTTGAGGGGTCAAAGTGAAGAGATGTCAAAGACGAGAGGGGCCAAGAAGAAGAAGGTAGAGCATGATTTTTTTTTTTTTTTCTTTTAAAAAAGGAGGTCCATTCTTGCCTGCCTAGGACCAAATGATCGTAGGTTCCACAATGCATCTGTTTTTGCAAGACCAAATTAAGATTTTCATCTCTCTTTACAAATTTTATTCAGTCTCTTTATCAATAAACTCACTATTCATATTAGAAATATTAATTTTAGGAGACGTTTTGTATTACTGTGATTTTCTGTACTTTTTTTTTCAAATTTTAAAAAAAATAATTATTAGAAAACATTTTTAAAAAAATTATTATTTTTTATTTCTTTCATATTTATTTAGAAATATTTTGAAAATAAAAAACAGAAAACCAAAAACAACAAATTTTGATTTTTAAAATATTGTTTTTGTTTTTAAAAAATATAAAATAGAAAATGATACCGAACGAATCTTAGTTTTATAATTTTATTTTTTTTTTGTAAAATCATAACACTCAGGCGAATACCTCTAATATCACTAAATTAAATGTTTATTGATTGATTTTACAAATTTTAATTGCCTTTTCCTTTAGTTTTGAGTGATATTTTTCTAGTAGGAGAGATAATCGTGGTTGATGATACTAATTACAAAGAGGAAAGCATAAGGTCAACTAATTAGTAATTACAACTAAAGGGTAATTTATTATGGTGATTTTAGGAAAGCAAAAGGTCAACAAATAGGTTATGGGAAATATCAAAGCCTTCTAAAAAAGGTTCTTCTAAATTTGATATTGATAAAAATAAAAATAAATAAATAAATAAAAAATTATAGTAAAATCTCTTTATAATTATATTGTTAGGATCAAACTAATTTATTATTATGAGAATGTTATCACTTAGAGGTGTAGTCACAAAAATTTTTATTTTAACTTAATTATAGAATGTAAAAATAAATAATATAATATTTTAATATAAAGTACATATTATACTCGCGAGTTATTAGATACATAATATAAAATATAGAAGTCAACAGGAATGTGATCATAGTAGCGAGTTATTATTTATTTGCAAGTTTAAAAATATAGTAAGAACTCTAAAAAATAAATCATTGTGCCAAACAACTTTACATGAATATTTTATTTCATCTTAGACCTTATAGTATATATTTTTTAAAATATAAATACATAATTATTACTATGTGAAAACAAATTTTCTTAAGAAAAAACCTAAACAAATTATAATTTATTACAATATAAAATTTATTCTTATCTATAACTAGCCTAAAATGGAATCAAAAAATTTTATTACTATATAGAGGTTATTTCTATATACTTTAGAAGGTTTTATTGTAGTTGTGAGCCCGTGCAATTTTTTATTTAATTTATATCTTCTTATATTATTTTAAGATATGTAAATTATTATTATTATTTTATTAATTTAAATATTATTTTTTGATATTTTGACTATTAATATAAATAAAATATATGTATGATCAAATTTATTATATATCGGCTCAACTAAAAGAATTTTATTAAATTTAAATATATTTTTTTTAATAATTTTAACTATTAATATAAATAAAATATATATAAGCCAAGTTTATTATATATAGGCTTAATCCGATTCAATTAAAAGAATTTTATTTAATTTAAATATTATTTATTGATAATTTTAACTATTAATATAAATAATATTTTTAAAAAACTATTAATATAAATAATATATATATATGAGCCAAATTTATTATATATAGATTAAAAGAAATTAATTTGTATAAATTTTAATTACGTCTTACAAAAATATAATGACATGACTCCAGTAAAAATTAATTTTAATTCATTATAACAAGTGAAATTATACCTTAACAATTTCTAAATTCAGGATTATATATATATATATATATATATATATATATCATGTTGTAACTAGAATTAATTAGAAGAGCACACATTTAAAGTTTAAAAAAAAGATCGACGAGCTAAATTAAAGCCTAAACTTTAAAGCTAATTAGCTAAATTAGCCTATATTTAGGTAGTCAATCAGACTATAATTAATACAAAATCATTTTTTTTAGCACCAAGTTTTGTTTTTTAAGTCAACTCAATTTCTATGTAGATAGTTTATCTTAAGATGAGTATGTGGCTTGCCATCTTTCAAGATGACGAAAATGAAAACTTAAAAAAAAGACAAGCAAAAGCAACATAGAAAGCTTGCAAAAGCAACATAGAAAAGCTTGCACAAGCCACTTCTAAATGACAGAAAATCTGCCCATTAATAATGTTATTGATATTAAGGCGTTACATTATTCAACAACATAGAACGCAGAATGCACTAGGCAAGGAAGCAATAAATCAACCTTGCTAAACCTCCCCCATAAAAAGGGCCAACCGCGCGAAGCAGCTGGAAAAATTAGGAAACAAGTTAAAACACATTGAAAATGTTCCCCACTGACACACATTTCTTTGTATACTCCCACAAAAGGCTAGAAATAACAATGTTTCAAAGATAAATATGACTTGCAGAGAGTTTGCTTATGGTTTCCACAGGAGGGTGGTTTCTGCAATCATGGAAGTCACAACATATGGATCCATGTTTGATGCAGGCCTCCTGTCCTCAAAATACCCTTTTCCTTCTTTCTCTGTATCTCGGCCAACACGTATAGATGCTCCACGGTTTGCAACTCCCTGTCCAAAAAAGGTCAAAATATAAACAAGCATTCTAAACACAAATGCCAGTTCCTAGAAATAATTGTCTACTTGCTGCCAATTCATTGTGTAACATTCACTTTTCCATATGTAATTTTATTAAACATGAGAAGTATGCATCAAATGACCAAGTGAGCAAAGTGTTTTGCATTTTTTTTTACCCATAAGAAAGTATTGATGTCAGCTGTTTCGTGTCGTCCAGTGAGACGACGCTCATTTCCTTCACCATATGCAGCAATGTGTTCTTTGTGTCTCAACCCCAATTTATCAATTGCTTTCTTGATGACCTCAAACCCTCCATCATTCCTCGTTGACTTTGTACTGAAAGGGGAAAAATAATTCAACAATTGTGGATCCAATCATGACTGATTCAAAGAAAATATATTATAAAATGATGTAAGATCCATACCTGTAATTTGTGTGCGCTCCTGCTCCATTCCAATCACCCTGTGCAACAAAACAAATATTAATATACACAAACCAAATACAGCTTTACCATTCCCTTCACATGAAGCCCAGAAACCATATAAGCAAAAATTTACCTGAATAGGCTTAGGGTCAAAGGAAAGCACAACTCCAGCAATTTCTGTGATCCTCTGTTAAAAGAAGAATAACAAGTACTTTAAACAACAAAACAAATTGCAATAATATAGTACGATTTTCGATGAAAAAGTCACATTACCTCCAAAATGTAGCGAGCAACCCACACTTCATCTGCAGCAGAGATACCAACTGAAGGTCCGACTTGAAACTCCCACTATATAACATGAAAAAAGGTTCAATATTGGAAACTAACTAAAAGTTAAAACAAATACTAGTGAAGAGGAAGTTTCATATTTATACTTGGCCTGGCATAACTTCTCCATTGATACCACTAATGTTGATGCCAGCATATAGACAAGCCTTGTAATGTGCATCAACAACGTCTCTACCAAATGACTTGTCAGCCCCAATTCCACAGTAGTACGGTCCCTATTATATGTCATAAATGAACATAACTGTCATTACTACTCAAAAATAAATTTGCTACTTAACAAAGGCACATGTAGTGGGGTGGTTCACCAAACACTGATTGGTAGTAGGCGTTGAGAAACTTTTAGATAGTTTCACTAAAACAAGACCATAACAATTTGTTTAAGCAAAGACACAGAGAAGGGCTCAAAATTCCAAGGCTTAGTGACAATTAGTTTGAATACCTGAGGGCCAGGGTAGCCACCAACAGGCCACCCAATAGGCCATTTAACATCTTTCTGCAACAAGGTGTATTCTTGCTCAATACCATACCTGTTTTTTCCAAAATGAGATTGCAAGTTAACCCAAATAATATGAAAGCAAGAAACAGAATTAGAGTGAGATAATAAAAGGTGTAAAAAAATAAATTATGTTGAATGGAGCATACCATGGCTCTTCAGCAGCAACATGAGGATGGCTGAAAATCTTAGCAGCAGCATGTCTCTTGTTTGTTGGAATTGGCTCACCAGCCGGAGTGTAAGCATCACACATGACCTAAATTCAATCAAAATAAAAGAAATTCACTCTTTAAGATTGAGAACAAAAAAAAAGGATTACAAATTTAATGTAGTGACAAAGTAACAACTTACAAGGATATTGTTTCCCCTCCTGAATGGATCCTTGAAAATAGCTTGAGGACTGTTTCATTACATCAAGAAAGGTAAAGTAAGCCCATCAGAATTTGGATTAGCCAAAACAATAAGGAAAAGGGTAAAAAAGATCAAGATTAAAGCCTTACTATAGGATCACTTCACTGTCTTCCCCAGGAGCCTGACCTGTGCTGGAACCGTCATAGTTCCACTTGGGCAGCTTTGAAGGATCACTAACTGGTCCAGAAAGAGTCTAAACACAAGCCAAAGACCAATTTACTCGAATTAGAATTAACAGTACAACCTTAAAAATAACAAATAGTAAATGAAATCAATTTATTTTTCTTTTTATGCACAAATTTTTTACCTTTGCTTTGCTCCTCATGTCCATGCCTGATCCGCCGATCCTGTTCAACAATTTGACAAAACAAAATATGCAATTCAAAGAAAAGCATAGACCAATTTGATAGTGGCAAATAAGTGTAAAAATAGGAATAGAACCAAATAGTTATTAAGACATTCCAAAACAGAGAATAGCTATAAAAACTTAGAAAAACTTAACAAAATCCAATTCAACCTCCACAGAAATATGAAGAAAAACAGGGTATACTCTGTTTTCTTTGACAAAATAAAAATTAACCATTATTAAATTAAAAACAAATAAAAATCAGTAATTTTTCTAATTGTTAGTAATTAAAGGGGAAAGTACTTCCTCACTCGAAAACTACTTTAAAAGAAAAATAAGATTTTGTTCACAACCAGCAATTCAAAAAGTACAAAACGCTGAGATCTTATAAAAAAAACAAGAAGAACTACAACAACCCATTAGTGTAATCTCAAACAAATTAAAACCCAAAACGAAAGAAGAAAAAAAAGTTCTAAATCCCATCAAAGATCTTATTTTTAAAAATAAAAGCAAGATAAATTTCTTGTTTATACTTCAAGGGAAAAAAAAGAAAAGAAAAAAAAAAAAGAGAAATCCCAGAAAAATAGTAGGAGAGTGGATCAAAAGAGAAAATAGCCAAAATAAAGGATACCCATTAACACAAATACATAGTTATACACATATATACAAACAAATACACGTATAAAAAAAACACACACCATATATATTCGGCGATGATCTTGTTAGTGGACTCAGAGAGGTTGAGGTTGATTAGATCTGAAAGAAGCGACATAACTACAGAACTTTAATCAAATCTTTTCTTCTTCTTCTCTGTATCAGAGAGCAGTGTCAGCTAGAAGAAGAAGTATGTATATATTATAGAGACGTGAGAGGAAGGAGGTTTGGATTAGCTTTTATAGTGCGGTCGCAGTGTTGAAGATATAAAATAAGCCTACAACAATGAGGAGAAGAAATTAAAATAATAATAATAATAATAATAATTAATTAATAATAATATGGTAATAACAAAGTAAGCAAATAGTAATTGAGATGATCTCATAATTAGTAATTTTTATTAGTTTACCAAAAAAAAATAATAATTAGTGAATTTTATTTTTTTAATTAAATATGAAAAAGTATTTTATTTTGAGGAAATAAATAAATTATAATTATAAATTAATTAATTAATTAATTAATTAAAAGGTTGGTGGCAGTTTCAGCGAAGTTGGGATTCTAGTTTATTGCTTTGGTCGTGGAGAGAATCTAATCGGAGGGTCCACATTTATTTTACCGGGTAATTGCTTTACCGGTTGTATTTGTTTTATTTTTTATTTTTTATTTTATTACCATTCAAACTTCTCCTCAATTACTACACATGCCGTAGTCAACAACTTGTGAATTGTGATATCAGTTAAAAAGATAAAAAAAAATTGTGAAATAATTCTCTCACAACTAACCAACTTTGTGAAATAATATTTTTTTTTTATTTTTCTAATGAAAAAATACATTTATAATTTTTGTTTCTTTGTGACATTTTTCAAATTTATGTATGTTAGTGTTCCATAAGATATTGAAAATAAATTTTTAGTTAATGTTATATGACAAAAAAATTATTATGATGGATGTATATATTTTTTTAAAACCACATGTAAAAGTTGGTAAACTTACAAAAATTTAATCTCTATATATTATATCCAGTTAAATTAAAAATAAATTATTAAATCACTGTAAAAATATATAAATATTAAAAAGGGAGTGAACATGTTAATCATGTATGTTAACTGAAATTTTTTATCACATTGATTTGCACAATAATTTAAAACTTATTTCATATGACAAAATTCTATAATCATATTAATTAACATTTTTTTTTTTTAGCATTATAGGAATAGAGGATTCGAATATGAATTTTGTTGGAATTAATGAATCAAGTTTGGGTTTGTCCATGATGGATATATAAATCCAGATCCACTAATTATTAATTAATTATAAAGATAACTAATTAATATAAATAAATATTATTTTATAGAATTCTAAATGGATTTAGCTAACTATAGTTGAAATTTATCAAATATCATATTTAGAAGAAAATATCTACATAGAGATATTAACGCTAACAAAATAACATAAAAAGATATATGTTACTCTCTCTCTAAAAAATTTACGTTGGTGAGCACATAGACATTGAAAGTTCTTAGACTGTGAAAAAAGAAGCTTTGCGTTCGTGATTGTTTATGAACCGGTGATAATACAAATCAAAAGACATGTTTTTCGTACAACAAGGAATAGGCACTCTACCTGATATATATAGAATGAATTATTTTACAAGTCTATTGTTCAGTTTAAATATGCACTATCACTAAACTTGTTCACGGATTACAATTAATGAAAGAAATTGTGAGTTCGGAGAACTAGATTTTTGAAAAATTGAATATTTTTTAAATATAAACTCAATTCATAAACAGGTTTAACTATCATTAAGTTATACCTGTGAATGTAATTAACATTTTATTTTAAATGTGGATGTTATTGTAATAACAATTACCATATTTTAGTAAAATAAACTTAATTAATCACATGTAAGAAAAAATAATTGAATATTAGATTTTATAGTTAATTGCATTGTGGTTTAAAATTGTTTTCTAAAAACACATCCCTTAAAAAATTATTAAGGAAAATAGTTTGAAATAATTGTGTTACCTGTTTTGAAATTATAAGAATTAAAACACGTCAAGTTTAGTTAAAAAAAGAGAAAAAAATCCTAATAAATTGTTTAATATATGTGAAAAAGAAAAAGAAAGCAGCAAAAGAAGGATGGAGGTGACAATTTGACACAAATTAGTGTCATTAGTCAAGATATTGGTGGTGATAAAGATAATGGTGGAATGAGAAAAGCAATGGCAAAGCTAGCATGGAGAAAAGCAATAATGGTGATAACTGATAAGGTGTCCATCGTCTATAACAATACTCTTTAAAAGTAAAAGAAAAACATTTAACTTTTTTTTTTTAAAGATAAAAAAAATATATCACTTTATCCATATAGTGGAAATACCACGTGTAATTCTACAAAAGAAACTTTCAGGCTTTGACTGGATTTTTTTTTTTTTTTTTTTTTTTGGCATAGGATGTAAGAAATCGACCATAAATTTATTGTCTATACCAAATATATATTTACCATTAAACTATATTTTAGTATGCTACTTTGATTTGATTATTGATTCTCATTTATTTATCAATTTATTATGTGCATAATTTTTTTTCCATAAATTAATGAGTTTTTTACTTAACGGTATTAAATTTTTTTTATAATTAAAAAGTCTTGACTTCAAATCTTAGAATTAGCAAAATATATAAAAAGAAAATTCTTTCAATACAATTTTATTTATTATTTTTGAATTTTCTTTTAGATAGAAAATGGGAAATAAAAAATTGACTTTGCCAATTCAAGGGGATATGGAATTGTTCAAAAGTCAGGGATCAAAATTCTAGCCCCTCAAATTGGACTGCGGCTGTGGCCTATTTGTTAATATATGTAATTGTTATTGACCATATGGTTATTTTCTCTTGTATTTTTTTTCCCCCCAAATATAATTCATTCATTAGTAAGGCACCAGGTCCAAAGCAGTACATAACCAAAAATTAATTTGTAACATAAATATTTTAAAAAAACAGTGCGTATCAAAAAATTTCAAATCAATATTGGTAGAAACTAAATAAAATTTCATTATTGAGACATATTATAAAAAATTTATTTTTTAAAATAGTAAATTTTCTAAATATCCCACGTGAATGATTTATGTTTAGTTTTAAAAAAAAACAAGGCTTAAAACGATGCATTAAAATCAATTTGCAATATACTTCAAGAAAATTATTATTATTTAAACAAAAGTACTTGACTAATAGTTTTTATTCATAGTCTTCTTTTCTTGTTGTTAAAAAAAAAAAAAAATGAGTTACATGGAAAGGAAAAAAAAAAATTGCATGAAATTATAGGATTTCAACATAAAATTTAGGAAAAGTTTAGAAAAAATATGACGTGGTTGTAATCGTTTTACTTTAAGATATATAATTTTTTTTTAACAAAATAAAATTTGAAATTTTTAACATTAGTATTTTAGATCTATAATTTTAATGTTATCAAATATTGCTGTTATGACTTCTATCTAGAATAAGTTTTTTGACGTGACGTCCACTTAAATTTTACAACCTTATGTAATGTGGGCATCATATTAGCAATTTTATATCACGTAAGTACTATGTTTTAATAGTCTTATGTCACATAAGCACTACGTCAACAATTTTTGATGTCGCATGAGTACTACATCAACAACATTAAGATTATCTACCTTAAAGTGTTAATAATAAAAAATATGATTCTAAAGTGAAAATGGCTATATCCAGATATTTTTATACTTTTCTAAATTTTTCGTAATTCATTAATGTGTTATCATTTACCATTTTTTTTTTTATGATTTGGATAAAATAAAGAAGGATATATATAAAATATTTATAATTAATATCCGTAACGTTTTTAGGTGAATATCCACAACTTTTTTTTATTGCTGCCATTAGTTCTATTTTGCTACAGGAACTCCACAAATTAAAGCTGAAGGTAAAAAAAAAAAATCAAACGCGAATAATTAAAATTTACTAAAAAAGAAAACAACAAAGCAAGTTCAAAGTGAAGCAAGAAGGGGTAGATGGTGTTTGAAAAATAATTAATATATGGCGCATTCTATGGTTATTTTGTTAGAAATAAAAAAAAAATATATTTTATTTTATTTTATGAAAAAAATAATTTTCTTATGAAAAATTACAATTTTTTTTTATAAATTAAATATTTTTTCATAATTCTTTTTAGTTGCAAAAATAGTTTTAATTTTACGAAAATATGATTTATCTTATGTAAAAATAATAATTTTACGAAAAAATTCATAAATTAACGAAAAAATAATTTTGTAATTGCGAAAAGATAGCTCTCTTACGAAAAATCACAATTTTTTTATATTTTTTATTAATTCTTCTTAATTGAAAAAAAAAATATTTAATTTTATGAAAATATGACTTATTTTGTGCAAAATAATAATTTTATGAAAAAATTTCTAAATTAATAAAAAAAATAATTTTGTAATTAAAAAAAATACTCTCTTATGAAAAATTATATATATATATTTTTTTTTGTAAAATTTATAAAAAATAAAGTATTGTACTTTATTTTAAAACAAAATAAAATATGAATTTGCAGAGAGAGAGAGAGAGAGAGAGAGAGAAGAAAGAAAGAAAGAAAGCAACCTAGTACTTGGTTAGCCGGTGAAAGTGAACCTAGCACGAGGTTGTACGGTGAAGGACGCAGGTATCTTTTTTTAATATGCGGCATCGAATTAACCGCCACGTGTCGTCGAGATCGAAAAGTCCACAGTCCACAGTCTCTTATGAAAGATTGGGCCCCATTGCAACCTCGAAACTCCCAATGAGATCATTTTTGCAAGTGTTTTAGATAAGAATTTTTTTTTTCTCTGGCTAAAAAAAAGATAAGAATTTTGTGTTAATTAAAACCCGTGAATTTAGCGTTTAGCAACATCTCAATCTCACGTGCTGAATTAGCGCGTGCCCTTCACTTATCAGATTAGCAAAGTATTTTAATTAGTCATCACTAATTAATGCGATTAAGCGCCACTCGCTAATATTCGAAGTTCAGAAGTCGGGGTTTCAAGTTCATCATTGCTATACACGTGGCAAAATAATGTGGTTTAGCGTAAATACTAATAGAAGACCCCACTAGGAGACATGAATTTTGGCTGTAACATTTTGACTTTTCACTCATGTAACTTTCTTTTTTAATTGTTTTTTAGATTATTTTTTTATTATTATTTTAAAAGTATTATAATTTTTACTAATTGTATGATAATTGCTCTTTCAGGTTGAGGAAAAAACCAGATAAAAAAATTGAAAAAATTAATTTGTAGAAAAGGTTAAACGAATCAATAAATTTAAGATAATTCGGTATATATTTTTTAAACCAATGGTTAATCAAACCGAATTGTAATATATAAACAAATATATATTTTTTATATAAAATATATAAAATATATATTTTTATATTTTTAATCATAACTTCTTAAAAATTAGAATTTAATATTCAAATATAATATGTAATTTACTTAAAAATTATAGGAGAATGCATTTAAAAAAAAAAAAAAAAAGATATCTGCGAGATTTTTTTTTTATAAATAATGGTTTGTGGTTTATTCTATTATCAATTTGGAATTTCTATCACCGTTATCATGAGTCCATGCTGACTTAGTATTTGTGGAGTTCATTTTTTTTTTTTTAATCTACTGATCGTTAAAAAATAAATAAGCGGGATTTATAAGTGCCACGTTAATATCACATCAGTATTGATTATGTTATATGAGAGTCATATTAGTATTAATTATGTCACATCAACATTAGTTAAAATTGTTAAAATTATAAACTCTTAATAAATCAAACCGCATATTTTTTTTGTCAAAAAAAAAAAATTCACATATTTATAAGTGTAAAAAAAACAAACCACAAATTTTTTTTTTACTATTCCCAAAATTATAAACTAAAAATAATAAAAAGAATTATATTTTTAAATACTTTACAATGATTGTTATAAATAAGAAAATATAAATTTTTATTAAAAATTTAATCATCATTGAAAGTTGTGTGTGTGTGTGTGTGTGTGTGTATATATATATATATATATAAAATAGTTCATTCTGATGAAATCTAGTTAATAAGTAAAAATATATTTAAATGTTTTTTTTTAAGATAGATTTAAATTTTTTTTTTATTTATTTTTTTGCCCATCAGATTTAAATGGTTAATTGATATAAACGATTTGGTTTAAAAAATATGTTATGAACCGGTTAACCAACTCATGTACACCTCTTGCTCTTATATTGATTTTGCTGTTAAAAGTTAAAACTATATATATATATATATATATATATATATATATATATATATATATATATACAAAACCAGAAATTTTGATTGGTGTAAGCAAAAAATAATTTTTATTTTATAATTTTTAAAATGATTTTTTATTTTATAATTATGATATTACTACTAATATAGAAATAAATTAAAAAACTTTCCATGTTAGGGTATAATTATATGAGAATTTGAATAAGTTTCACCTAAACAAATAATTTTAATGTTATAATCTCAACTTTATTAAGTTTTTTTTAGGTGAGCTTTAAAAAACTTATTTATGTACAGTAATATAAAAAATAAAAACTAATAAATTTTTTAGAAGTGCACAACAAGTAATAATAAATTATTTATCTTTTTTTTTTAGCATTGGAAATTAATTCTGAGTCAATTATTTAAGATAACATACACTTTTTTTTTTTTATTCAAGAGAATATATATTTATCGCTAGATTATATCCCGATATATATAAATTACTTATCAATTAAAATATATTTGTAATGTATTATAATAAAATACAAACTAACTAAGGTTTTATATATATATATTTTTTACTATAACTAAGTGCAATCATTTTTTAATGTATAAATAATTATTGTAAATTATTAATTTTTTACTGTAGAAATAATTATTGTAAATTATTTATGTATCGAAATTTAAATCATAATTTATGAAGTAAATTATTAAATTGTGGGTCGAGTAAACTAAACCTTTAAAAATAGTAATGTTTTTTAAATTCTAATTCGGCTTATCAACATGCCTATCAATAACAAACCATTCAACAAATAAACACATATAGTATATTTTTAATATAATTATAACGATAAATTTAACATGATGCATGCAAATTGATTTGAAATTATCATTTTCTTTTTCTTTAAAATTTTCGATATATATATATATATATATATAATTGGTTTTTGTTACAATGCACTTAATTTATAGATAAACCAGTACTTTTACTTTTGATAGCAGATTAATATAAAAGTTATATAATCTAATATAATTTTATGACACTTTAATTTATAAATCATATAATCTATATACTACTTATTTGTTTAATACATATAAAATGTGAATATTATTTTTTATATTAATAATAAACAATAATATCTATATTTAATTAAAAAATCAAAAAAATAAAAAAAATTTGGTCGTCTGATCCTATAGGATCATGGGACCAACTCTTTTCGGAGATATCAAAAAATCAAGAAATGACGTCTCCCTTGGTATTTATTATTATTTTTAGTTTTTTTAATTATATGTAGTTATTTATATTTTTTATTATTATTATTTGAAATGAGAATGAGTAGTTTATTAAATATATTTTTTATTTATTTAACATATATTACTAAAAATATATAATAAAATATACACGTTAAATATTTTAAGATAAAAATATTAAAATAATTGTGTAGTATAATTATTATTTTAGAAAAATACTATTTGAACATAAAACATTTTCAATAGATTTTATATATATACATATATATATCACAACGTTAGTAGTCGACTCAAAAATCATATAATCTAATATAATTAGATGACACTTTTACTTATAGGTAATTTAATCTATATACTACTTATTTGAAATGGTCATAAGTAACTTATTAAATATACATTTTATTTATTTGAACATATATCGACTATCTGAATATATATTATAAGCTAAACTTATTTACAAAATATAATTTAAATAATATGATATACACTATGTATAAATTTTAAATTATCACTTTTTATTTCAATTATTAAATATTTCTAATATATTATTATTTTTCTTAAATGAAATAATTAAATTTAGTATAATTTAAACATAAATAAAAAATAAAAAAAAAGTATATTGGTGGTCGTCGGATTCATATGAATTGAATGACCAATATTGCTTATGGTCGTCCAATTCATATGTATTGGACGGCCATAAGCATATAAGTCATTTTTTAAATAATTATAATAAATAATTACTTTAATATTTTATTAAAATATTTAGCATGTATATTTTATTATATAATTTTTAAAAATATTTTAATTTAGTATTATAAGTTAAATTAGTAAAAGGTATATATTTATTTGAAAATATTTAATAAGTCAATAAAGACCATTTCAAATAAAAATAATAAATAGATATAACTAATTATAATTAAAATATACATATATATATTAGGAGGCGCCTTTCTTGTAAGAAATGGACGCCTCTCATTTGCTTGGTCATATGTTCTTTTAAGAATAGGCAACTTAGGCTTTTTTTTATTTTATTATATTTATATTTTAATAAATGTTTTTAGTCTAAGAAAAACAATAATATATTAAAAATATTTAACAATTGATTTAAAAAGTGACATTTTTTCATTAATGATTTTGCAATAATAATGTTTTGCTCATGAGATTGTGTATATAACTTATTTTCAAATTTAGAAAATACATTAATGTATTCCAAATTAAATTGACCTATGAAAATTATTAACTTCTTTGTATTTTAATTTTTACTGATATATAATTATAAAAATAATAATATTATTTATTATAAATGTTATATAATTATATTATATAAAATTTTATAATATTTAAAAATTATACATCGTGTCCATCATATTATTTATTTTATATATATATAAATTTAAGTTAATAATATATATGCAAATAGTCGATATATGTTAAGATAGTATTTTTTTTAAATAATAATTATAATACATAATTATTTTAATATTTTTTAAAAAATATTTAATGTGTATATTTTATTATATAATTTTTAGTAATATTTTAATTTGGTATTATAAATTAAATAAGTAAAATAATATTTAATAAGTGAATCATCATCATTTCAAATAATAATAATAAATAAATATAATTAATTATAATTAAAATTAAAATATATATATTGTTGAGACTTGGGAGGCACATTTCTTATAAGATATGAATGTCTTCCATAATATCCCATTTGCTTGATCATCTATTCTTTTAAGAACATATTACTTAAGCTTTTTTTTTTTTTTTTTTTTTTTTTTAAGTATATTTATATTTTAATAAATATTTTTAGTCCAAGAAAAATAATAATACACTGAAAATATTTAACAATTAATTTAAAAAGTGATAATTTTTTCATTAATGATTATGAGATTGTGTAAAAAAAAAAATTAAGTGTGGGGAATATATTAATATTTTATATTCTTAAAATTTTAAATTATATTTATAATAAAACTTTTAAAAAAATTTATAAATAAAATTATATTTACTATAGCATTAATCAGTAAGCAATTCTTGTAAAGTACAATAGACAAAATTTCTAAAGAGACCCTCTCCAAATGGATCAAAATAGTCTTGTACCCATGAATCCAATCAAGTTCAATGAACATAAAAATCACACTAAGCTTATAAGATCATTGTCAAATTCAATACCAGAGGTAAAACCGAGTTGTCCAGATCAGATTGAAAAAGGACTAGAGAAATTAGAGATAAAGAGATTTAGTTTATTATTTCAGTAAATTGTTAGTTATTTGATTTAATGATCATAATTAAAAAACAGTGATCTAATGGTTATAAAATATAAGTTTCATTTATAAATCTGGTGTGCTATAGAATGACTATATAAAATTTGGTACCAATTTCTTGATCGATGACTTATTTTTTACCAAGCAATTAGCTTTATGATTTCTAAAATTGTCATATAAACCATTTTATAATTAAGGATGAACCATTTTCCAAGTTAATAGCTAAGTTTTAGAAATTTGACCTTATAATTTTGTCTGTTGTGTTGTTCCTCTTTCATGTTTAAACAACTAAAACCCTCCATTTTCATTAATTTTTTACCAAAATTAATATAAAGAAGACTGAAATCGAATCTATTGATCTCTCATTGTTTTATTTTTTTCCTATTAAAAAAATATCAGTGCATTGAATAAAAGGAAAGAAAAGATATAATGAATCGTACCCAAAAAAAATATAATGAACTTCCTTTGTGCTTTTTAAAAAAAAAAAAAAAAAATTAACGGAGAGTTGACTATTCTTTAGTTATATTGATTAATACTGAGCTTGGGAATATCGAACCGAAAATTTTAATTTAACACGTAGTAATTTTTAACTTATATCCGAATCGAAAATTATATCAAATTGAACCGTGTTAAACTGATCCGAAAAAAAATATATATAATTCATTAAAATTCAAACTTTACACCTAAGATTGAGCACATAACTTAAAAATATCGGATCGAACTGAAATATCGAATTGTTTTAGTACTGTACTATAATAAATTTGGGACTTAAAACGAGAACCGTATTGAACTATATCAAAAATTTAAATTTAATACAATACTAATTTTTAGTTCAATATGAATTTAAATCGAGTCTTGCTAACCTCTGATATTGATGTGGGTTATCATCCATTTAAACCATTTTTCAAGCTACAATGAACTTGGAAGATAAAAAGAAAAACAGAAGAAATAAATAATTTTTGTCTTTTTCATGGACAAAAAAAAAAAAAAAAAAAAAAGAAAAAAAAAAAGAGCATTGTCGCATTTTTGTCTCATTGCTATTGATAGCTGAATTGTAAAAATGCTTACATAATTTTTGTCTCAAAGATGCAAACTTTGCAATCTGTCTATATCAAATATATTAAAAGCATTCTAATTAAATAAATAAATAAAGGTTAGTGCAAAAATAAATAAATAAATAAAGGATTATTTTTGTATTGTTTATCTATTTTACTGAATGTACCAATTTTTTAATTTAATAATAATTGAAATTTGAATTGTCAACCTTATAATTTTAAATATAACGCTAATACAACTAAATAAAAAATTTACTGATTACTTGATCGGTTAATAATTATTTTGTTGACAAGTAATTGATAGACAACATAATGTGTCGAGATGAACAAATGTTTTGATAAGAAATTATTAGATTAAATAGCATTATTGTTATGGGAATAATATGAGGAAATCTCAAGCAAATCCATAAAGCTTTTTAATTATGAAAGAACATATTATAGTTTTTGTTATTCACGTTTTTCCAATCCATAGAAAAATGACATCTTCTCCATAACTAATCCTCAATTTTTCATCACACACTAAGTCATAATCTAGAGATAAATACATTTTTATTTAAACAAAAGATACATAATTGATTATTGCATTAGGTGTTTTATGTTAAAAAAACCTTAGCTTTTTTCATCATTATTTAATTAATTATTGCACTAGGTGTTTTATATGGTTATTTTGTTTTTAACAAAGTAAATTTATTTTATTTTATTAACCATTACAAAAAAAAAAATTTACAAAAAATCACAAATTTCTTATATTTTTTTCGTAAATTAAATTATTTTTTCGTAATTTTTATTGATTGAGAAAAAAAATTTAATTTTACGCAAATATAACTTATTTTATGTAAAACAATAACTTTACGAAAAATTCATAAATTAACAAAAAAATAATAATAATAATTTCATAATAAAAAAAAAATAGCTCTCTTACGAAAAATCACAATTCTCTTATATTTTTTCGTAAGTAAAACTAATTTTTCGTAATTCTTCTTAATTACAAAAAAATTTAATTTTATAAAAATATGACTTATTTTGTGCAAAATAATAAATTTTAAAAATAAATTCTTAAATTAACGAAAAAGAAAAATAATTTCATTAATTTTATTTTATTTCGTTAATTTCATTAATTTTATAAAGTTAATTTCATTAATGTAGTAAAATTAATTAATGAAATTATTCTATTAATTTCGTAAAGTTAATTATCAAAATTATTTTTTTGCTTCATTTCATTAATTTCAAAAAGTTAATTTCGTAAAATTAATTAATGAAATTATTTTTTTATTAATTTATAAATTTTTTCATAAAGTTATTATTTTGTACAAAATAAGTGATATTTTCGTAAAATTAAACTTTTTTTGCAACTAAGAAAATTACGAAAAAATAATTTAATTTATAAAAAATATAAGAAAATTGTGATTTTTAGTAAAAAAAATTTTCGTAAAGTAAAATAAAGTATATTTACTTTATTAAAAATAAAATAACCGTAGAAAAAACCTATTGTATTATTTATTCACCACTTAATTTAATTACAAATGCTCACAAAGTTATATAGTTTTTTTATTTTTATTTTTTCACTTTGCATAAATGCTGTTTTTTATTGCTATATTAACAAAAAACATTCATTGAAAAGGAACTATTTCTATTCTATCTCTTTGGCAATATATATATATATATATATATATATATATATATATATATATATATATATATATATAAATTCTATCTTATCCTTTAAAGAAATTTTTTAGGTTTATGGCATGGTTAAAAAGTTGTGGAAAATTTTGCATTTCTTCACCATGAAATTGAGAGATCAACATTTTGCAACTTGTCTCATAAATCTCCCTTTCAGAATTTCTTTTGGCAAATCAAGAAATTATTAAATAATAAAAAATTAAAGGATTTGTGGTATTGAATTTTTAATCTTTTAAAGCACGAGAGAAACTAATTTGATCATTAAATAAGTAATTCAAAAACATTTTTCTTAAAAAAATTATTTATTTGAAAAGAATTAGTTTTGATAAAAAAAAAAGTTATAATTTTTAATAATATTTTATCAAAATAAAAAATTAAAATAATTAAACTAATAAATTTAGAGTTATTTGAGTTAATAACTCAATACTTAAATGTAAAATTCAATGGTTAAAAATTTTAATTTAATCACTAATGCTAATTTTTTTTAGAGGAATTGTTAAAACTGTTTGAGTTGACCAAAATAAAAACAAAGTGTAAAAATAATAATAATAATAATAAAAAATTGCAACCTAAGGAAGACTCACCTACCCAACAAAATGATATTTTGTACCTGTCTTTTCATCATTTTTTAAAAATCTTTTTTCATGTTTTTATGGTAATTTATGTGGTAGATAAAACTACCAAGAAACTAATACAGCTACCAAACCACACAACTACCTTCCTGATCCTGATAGAGTTTATTACTAGAAGACATATGGGAATTGGGAAATAAAGTCATGAATGAAGATTTATTTTTTTATTTTTTTTTTGGGTTAATACTTAATAGTATAATTACCACTTCAATATTTGAATTTTTCTTTCTTTTTTATTATATTAAAAATAAAAATCAAAGGAGTTTAGTGAACGAGCAATATATGTTATATTCTGCGTACAACTATTATAATTAATCAATTATTTTGTCAATAAAATTATTTTTTTATTTATATAAAAATTATTATCTTTCAAGTTAAATTTAAAAATATGATTTTATTTATTGATAATAAGGTATTTTAATTTTTATGAATGAAAATCGTATCTCTTATCTAAAAAAAAAGGGTAAAAAAAGGTCAAAATAGTAATATTATTATTTGATAATTAACCAACAAGTTTTAATTTATTTATACCATAATTATTTTTAAAATTATAAGATTATTATGAATTTTAAATTTAATTAATGTCTAATATTATTATGCGAACATGATTGTCCGTACTTTTGTGAAGGCTGTTCGTTATGCTAGTTCTTATAGTTGACAATAAATTCTTAAATTTGTAAGAGATTTTTTATTAGTAGATATTAATCATTAATATAGTCGTTACGCTTGATAAAAAAAATTAAAAGGAAATAGTATTTTTAAGCATATTGTATTAAATTTATCTTATTTTTATTAAAATTAAAAACAAATTATTTATACAATATTAGGGGATTGGAAAAAAAAAAAAAAAAATTTCTTTTAATTTATTTTTAATATATTTGACCAATAAAATAGAAAAACAAATTTTTATTGAAAAAGTTAAAGTATCTTATACCCTTTGGGATAATGGAATTGTACTTGGGCAAAAACAAAAGAATAATGGAATTGCAGACTTTTTGGCAAAACCAGAGGCTAAAGATTGGAATTGAGGCAGTTGTGGCTGCAGATTCTCAGTTCTAAAAAAAATGCCAAATTTGTCAATGGAAAGATTTTCTTTATTTTCAACCTTCCTCTTCTTCTTCTTCTTTCTTTTCTTTTTTTTTTCTTTTTAAATAAAATAAAAAATCTGAGTCCGACTGAATCAATGCTTGGTGATGTAAACACATAATTAACTATGGAGATTAACACTTTAATATAGGAGCTTTACACTTCTAACTAAGTATGCCAAACCATGATGTATATTCCAGATTATCAGAACTCAATATGTCACTGGTCCCTTCAGATATGGGATCCAGAATAATTTTTATTTTTTTTTAAATGTTCTTAGCTTCTAAGGATTTTTATTTTTTATTTTGGATAGGAAGAATAAAATCTTTCACTTATGCTTAAAAAAAAACACCCTCAATATAGGAATATTCAGTAAAAAAAAAAAAAAGTAAAGTAGTACAAAATTGTTATTCAAAGAAAAAAAAAACCAATAAGGTGTAGTCTAAGTTGATCTTCTCATCTCTTTTAAAAATATAGGAGGTAAGAGGTCTTATTCCCTTTAAGAAATGAGAAGCTAATAAGGTGAGATGTTAAAGGTATAGTTTGGTTGGTATTCCCATCTCTTTAAAAATGTTATTTCAATTCATTGGACCTCTGAAAAAAAAAAAAAAAAAAAGAGAGAACCAAGTAGATAGGTTTAAGATTTTCTTAATCAAATGAAATCAAAATAAATTTTGATTGATTTAAATCTTCGTTTAGAAACTCAAAATTTACAGTAATTCAATCCAATTGAATTTTATTTTATCGATTATTATATTTAAAATAGGTATAATTTATAGAATTCAATTATTTTAAGTTAAAAAATGTGTTATTTTGAAAGAAATTAAATCATTTGGAAAGTGCTATAAACAAAAGTTAAATTCATTTAAATTAATTATTAATTAAAAACTCAAAATATGCTAATTATTTATATTATATATATATCTTTCTATAATTTACATTTCTTTTACTTTTCAATTATTTCAAATATTATACATTGTTATTTTACTTAGTGTGCATTAAAATTTTTTTAGTTGTTTAATTATCACCTATTCAATGAATTTAATTATTGATATTTACAAAGTGAAGGAGCGAGAGGGGCGACTATCCCTTAACCTTCAAGATATAAAATTTTTTAACGTAATTTTATAAGAAATTGACTATATATTAAATATGATCTTCTTATTTTAGGTGAAAATTTATTACACGTATATAAAAATTACCTAAATATATATAAAATTTTAAGATAAATTATGATATAAAAAATTTTACTTTTTTTAAAAAATTTCTAACTCCATCAATGTGTCTATTGACACCTTCATCAAAACATTAATTATATATGAGATTTGAGATCATATTCATGATTTTCTTTTTATTATTATTGTCTTAGAAACTACTACATTCTTTTATGTGTGGGAAAAAATTAGTCAAACATCTCCATTCGAGAGGGCTAGGAAGCAATATTAACATTAATGTATAGGTCAATGACCCTTCACATCCTTTAATAATATTAATAAAAAGACTTCAAGAGGGTGAATAACCTTTGATAAATTTTGTGGTGCAAGATTTATATAATATGATATGGCTATTATTCAATTTACTAATTAATAAAAAAAATTATAATTATGAACTTGGAAATTATAATATACAGACAATAGCATTGACAATCAATGGGCTGTCATTGTCTTTCAATTAACAATGATATATGATAATTGTTTAGGGCCAAAAAGGTCAGGACAAAGTCATTAGACAATGTTGAAAGGGCAACTCTGAAATTTGACTTATATGAAATTTGTTAGTTTGTTAATGACTTATTAATGTATGTTTAAGTTTGCAAATTATCATTTATATATATAATTGGCTTAATTTATTAATGAAAAACTCATATTAAGACCAATAAACCATGTCTAATCCGGGCATCACATCCTCTGAATTTTCTTGTTTAAGAGACTTATACTATCCAATTCATACCAAAATTTTAAATATATTTTGTTAAGAGGTTATATGGGTCCATAAGCGTATGTTATGCCCAATATAATTAGGTAAAACTCTCATTTTACACTATTTATTATAAAAATTACGATTCCAAGGCCCTTATTTCTTATATGCATTTTAAAAGTGTTAGGATATATATATATATATATATATATATTTATATTTGTTTAGCAGTAAAGTGATATCATCACATGTCAGTTTTTATGTATCGTATTAAATTTTTTTGATCCGATCAAATTGATAAACCATCCAAGCAAAACTAAAAAATTTATAAATAAGGAAAAAATTTATATATATATTAAAGCATAAAATGACTAATATTATATTGGATATTTCCACTAATATGCATTATGGGTTGGATTCACATTTTTTAATATAGTATTATAGCTAATTATGCACTTTCTATTTTGATAATATTTTTTTATATTTGTATTAAAAATACAATAATTAGAGTACGTTTGGTAGGTCGTAATGCAATATAATATATTACAGGCTGTATATACCATATATGTAAATAATTATAAGGACTGATATGTAGGAATTAATTAGCATGATTATAGGATCCTAATTAGTCTACTTTCCTATTAGAGGAAGCCTAGTTGTATATATATATATGTAAGAATCACACATCAGAAGATAACAAGAATTCTTCTCCCATTTATTTGCCTTTGTTAAATTCACATGGTATCAAAGCCTATAATATGGTTTGTATCTGTCTCTTTTTGCTTTTATTTCTAAGCAAATAGTGGGTTTGAGAATTTCTGATCACCTCTTTAGTGTGATTTCTTATTCTCACCACCGGCCTAGGAGGAAATGCCGATAAGCCTGCCCTCAAATTCTAGTCACCGAAATCCAAGCACGTGAGCAACACATGCCTCCTTAAGAATCTGCCCTTGTTCCACTCACCAGCGCGTGAGGGTTCATCAGTTGTTGAAAAATTATCCGGTCTTCAGTTTCGAGTCTTTGTTCTGTACAACACTTCTTTGTACCTGGTTGGGTGAGCATCCATTCGAGTGTGAGATCTTATTTGCAACAGGTTCAAGTTTTCTGATTTTAGCTTTGTTTCTCTGTTTTTCACTGCATATTTGGCACTATGGCTGATAAGAAGTCAGTAGTCATGTCTGATGTTGTTCCTGTGATGTTAAAAATCACGAAACATAAGCTTAATGGCTCCAATTATTTGAATTGGAGTAAAACAGTTAGACTTTATTTGTGAAGTATCGATAAGGATAATCATATGACTGATGATCCACCTAAAGATGATTATAGCCAAACATGGCTAAAGGAGGATGCTCAATTATTCTTGCAGATACGGAACTCCATTGATAGCGAGGTAATTGGTTTGATTAATCACTGTGAATTTGTTAAAGAATTGATGGAATATATGGATTTCTTGTATTCTGGGAAAGGGAATATCTCTCACATTTGAGGTGTGTAAAGCTTTTTATCATACATAAAAAATAAGACAAGTCTCTTACAAATTACTCTATGGACTTTAAGAAAACTTATGAATAGCTTAATATGTTGTTACCATTTAGTTCTGATGTGAAGATTTAGCAAGGTCAAAGGGAACAAATGGTTGTCATTAGTTTTCTAGCTGGTCTCTTTTCTGAATTCAAGACTGCTAAATCTCATATTCTTTCTAGTTTTGAGATCTCATCTTTACAGGATGTATTTAGTAGGGTACTTCACATAGAAAGTACTCCATTTGTTCAGTTCAACGGTGCCCTTGTTAGTCAAAATAATGATTATGAATTTGCATGATCACATTACAGGAATGGTAACAAAGGAGGGGGATCATACAATTTTGAGAATCGAGCATAGGATTCATGAGGAATTGTGTGTCATTATTGCCACAAGCCAGGACATATGAAGCAAGATTGTAGAAAACTTCATAACAAAACTCAGAAAACTCACTCGGTCCATATTGTATCAACTACTAAAACATCTGAAAAGTCAGTTCTTATCTCTGCAAATGAATTTGCCAAGTTCTCTCAGTACCAATAATCATTAAAGTCTTCATCTACTCCAGTCACTGCTATTGCTGATTCAGGTAAACCAAATACGTGTCTTCTTTCATCTTCCTCATAATGGGTTATTGATTATGGTTGCACATATCATACGACAAGTAATCCTAGTCTCCTCTCCACTTTTCAGTCACATACATCTCCTTCTAAGGTTACTTTAGCCGATGGTTCTACATCATCTGTTCTTGGTTCTGGCACTGTCCATCCAACTCCATTACTTACTTTGAATTCTGTATTGAGTCTACTAGGATTTACATTTAATTTACTATCTGTGAGCAAACTTACTCGTGCCCTGAATTGTTTTATCTCATTTTTTCATGATTATTACTTATTTCAGGATCTTATGACGAAGAGAATTATTGGTAAAGGACATGAGTCTAAAGGTCTCTACATCCTTGACACCTAGATACCCAAATCCATTGCTTGTTCTGGAGTAACAACCCCTTTCGAAGCACATTGTCGGTTGGGCCATCCTTCTATTTCTTTGCTAAAGAAACTTTGTCCACAGTTTAGTAATGTGTCTTCATTAGATTGTGAGTCGTGTCAGTTTGCCAAACACCATCGTGTTAGCTCTAGTCTTAGGGTCAATAAAAGAGCAAGTTTTCCTTTTGAATTAGTTCATTCTGATGTTTGTGGTCCTTGCCCAGTTTTGTCTAAAACTGGATTTAAGTACTTTGTTACTTTTTGTTGATGATTACTCTCGTGTGACTTGGTTATATTTAATGAAAAGTCGTTCTGAGTTATTTTCTCATTTTTGTGCTGAAATTAAAACTCACTTTAATGTTTCTATTCATACATTGCCAAGTGATAATGCTAAAGAATATTTGTCAGCATGTTTTCAAACTTACATGATTTAGAATGGCATTCTTCACCAAACTTATTATGTTGATACTCCATCTCAAAATGGAGTATGGAGTATCAGAGCGGAACAATAGAGATCTTCTTGAAACAACAAGAGCACTATTATTCCAAATGAATGTTCCTAAAACTTTATGAGCTGATGCAGTTTCAATGACATGTTTTTTGATTAACTGCATGCCTTCATCTGTTCTTCATGTACGACCCTATATAGTATCCTTTTCCTAAATAAGTCATTATTTCCTATTGAACCTAAGATATTTGGTAGCACTTATTTTGTTAGGGATGTTCGTCTGCACGTCACTAATTTAGATCCCAAGTCTTTGAAATGCATATTCCTTGGTTATTCTCATCTTTAAAAAGGATATAGATGCTATTGTCCTAGTCTCAATGAGTATCTTATCTCAGCTGATGTTACTTTCCTGGAAGACATACTATATTTTTCGTCTTCTACTCCATAACGTTAGGGGGAGGATGATGATTTATTAGTCTTTATTATCACATCCTCTGAACCAGCTCCTGTCAAACCTCCCTCTGAACCGGCCCCTATCAAGCCTCCCATTCGTTGTGTCTACTCCAAATGCCAAATCCCTCTTGATTCATGTCCTGCACCAGCTCCTCCGTCATTAGATCCGGTTTCAAGTGATGATCTTGCTATTGTTATACGCAAAGGTACACGTAAATGTACTTATCCTATTTTGTCTTTTGTTTCTTATCACCATTTGTCACCTTCTTCTTGTTCTTTTATTGCATCACTTAATTCGATTTCTATCCCCAAATCGGTTCATAAAGCCATATCTCATCCTGAATGGCATAATGCAATGATAGAGGAAATGAATGCTTTAGATGACAATGGTACTCGGACCTTGGTCGATTTACTTGCAAGGAAACAAGCTATTGGATGTAAATGGGTGTTCACAGTTAAGGTAAATCCTGATGAGTTAGTAGCTCGACTAAAAGCCTGTTTTGTTGCTAAGGGATATGGTCAAACTTATGGAGTGGATTATTTTGACACTTTTTCTCCTGTTGCTAAATTGACATCTGTCAGGTTATTTATTTCTATAACAGCTACTCATAATTGGCCTTTGCATTAGTTAGATATCAAGAATGCTTTTCTTCATGACCATCTTTAGGAAAAAGTTTATATGGAGCAACCTCCTAGATTTGTTGCTCAGGGGGAGTATGGGAAAGTCTGTCGTCTTCTCAAATCTCTGTATGGTTTGAAATAGAGTCTCCGTGCTTGGTTTGGAAAATTTAGTTAGGTAGTTGAAAAGTTTAGAATGATGAAAAGTAAGTATGACCACTCGATTTTCTATAAACAATTTGAAGCTGGTATCATTCTTTTAGTTGTGTATATTTATGTCATTGTCATTACTAGGAGTGATACTACTGGAATCTCATCTCTTAAGTCCTTTCTTCACACTCAGTTTCACATGAAAGATTTAGGGATGCTAAAGTATTTTTTGGGTGTTGAAGTCACAAGGAGTAAAAGAGGTATATTTCTATCTCAGAGGAAATATGTGCTCAACTTATTAACTGAGACAGGAAAATTGGGGGCAAAACCATGTAATGTTCCGATGATTCCTAATGTGCAACTTACAAAATATGGTGAGCTATTTGAAGATCCTGAAAAATATAGAAGATTGGTTGGGAAGTTGAATTATCTTACAGTGACTCGTCCATATATTGCATATTATGTCAGTCTTGTGAGTCAGTTTATGTCATCCCTAACAGTTCATCATTGGGCAGCCCTATAATAAATTTTGTGTTATTTGAAAGGAGCACCTGGACGTGGTATCTTGCATGCAAATCATGGACACAATCATATTGAATGTTTCTCAGATGCAGATTGGGCAGGTTCCAAGGTAGATAGAAGATCCACATCAGGCTATAGTGTCTTTGTTGGAAGAAATTTGGTCTCGTGGAAGAGTAAGAAGCAAAACGTTGTGTCACGATCGAGTACAGAATTTGAATATAGAGCTATGACACAATCTGTGTGTGAAATAATGTGGATATATCAGCTCTAGACTGAAGTAAGCCTTAAAATTTCAATACCAGCAAAATTATGGTGTGATAACCAAGTTGCTCTTCATAATGCTTCCAATTCGGTATTCTATGAATGAACTAAGCATATTGAGATTTACTGCCATTTCGTTCGGGATAAAATAAAGTAAGGTTTGATTTTCCACACAGTATGTAAAGACAGGAGGACAATTGGGAGATATCTTCACAAAAGCTCTAAACAGGATTCAAGTTAATTATCTTTGTAACAAATTGTGCATGATTAACATCTATGCTCGGGGGAGTGTTACAGGATGTATATACCATATATGTAAATAATTATAGGAACTGATATGTAGGGATTAATTAGCATGATTATAGGATTCTAATTAGTCTACTTTCCTATTAGAGGAAGCCTAGCGTTGTATTTATATATATATATATATATAAATACAACGCTAGGCTTCCTCTAATAGGAAAGTAGACTAATTAGAATCCTATAATC